>JACJUY010005012.1:20822-52437 GCA_014220935.1 Platorchestia sp. MABIK
TTTATAGGGGCTTGAACTTTCTTGTTCTCATTTCTTGGGGCTTAATCTTTCTCTGTTGCTGGATTTGCAGGTGCGCCGGATTGAACCAACACTACTGCTTGCTCAAATTTCCTCAGCTGTTCCTCAACTTACTCACTTAGTCGGCACTCAGTTCAGGAGTTTCGACTTCATGGTTCTCCATTTCTCCATCAATCATTAGAGCTATCGCTTGTTCAATCCTCCTTCCCCATACTCGAAATCCTATTCACTTGCTCCATCTCACACTGAGAATCGCCGCTGTCTCCCTCGTCTCTCAGCTGACGCTGTGGGTCCTCCATCCTCGTCAGATCAACATCTGCCGGACCGCTTTTCCCTCATCTTGAAATGTTTCGAGGGATCCCCTTGATAAATCAAGGTGACAGATTTTTTTTATTTTCCAACACACTGACAAAATTTTAATATAAATACACAAACCTAAAAATCTAAAACCCAGATGTTAGTGGGCGCTCCCAACATAAGTTCTACCCACTGACAATTAAAAAATTAGCCGTTCTTGACGAGTCACTACTCCAAGTGGGTACACTAACAGTACAACCTCGGAAAGGTGTAGGTAGGCTTGAATACCTGCTACAAGCAAGTGGTCCTTTTCATTTTCTTGTTACTTGGAAGCGAAAAAAAGCCTCTTGGAAGTGAAAAAAAGGCTAACACCAATATACGCATTTCGGAGAGATGCTAAGGCTAAGTCTCTTGTAAGAGGTGCTTGTGTTGGACACCTAAGCAGACTACGGCAAACAGGTACGATTTCGGAGCAAAAGCATGAAGGAGTGGTCGCAGCGAGCTCAAAGTTGGTGGGCAGACGGGGCCCCTTTCAAAAACCTTAAGTTTCGAGTTTCGGGTCGATCGGCCGAAAAAAAACCCTTTGAGAGTGAAAACCGTCAAAAAAAGCACTTTGGTTTTTTGCTCACCAATGATTGCCTGACTACTTTAGGGGCATTCCGACCCCAAATGCCGGTAGGCAGAGTTGCGATACACATGAAAAAGTTGTCCGGTGCGTGTAGCTCGAAAAAAAGTGCCCCTTTGAGCATCGCAAAAAAAGCATGCCAAAAAGTAGCCGATTTTTGACTTTTTTTTCTGGCCAGCGCCTTGGCGCAAAATAATTCAGATTTTGATATCTGGTGGACATCATGAAGGTCTATCAGCAAAAAAATAACAAAAAATCTGTGTCCCTAATTTTTCGAGAAATTGAGCCTCAAAAATTTTCTCGAAAAAAACGGGGTCTGCGCCAATAGGTCGCAGAGATGCTGTTTTGAAGTTAGAGGTTTGATTTTTTGATATGACGTTGGAAACATTTTGCATCAAAAATGGAGTTTTTTTCGAAATTCGGCCTAGAAAATTTTTTAGCGAGCTCCAAAGCTGGGCCTAAAAAACGACGTTTCTTCGCTCGAATTTTTTGAGGGCTCTGCTTGGCGAAACTGTCGCACGTGGGATTTCCAAATTTTTATAGCACCTTCATTTTTGAAACACCTAAAACCCACGGGACCGGCAACGCTCAAAACGGCGCCGTTTGGCCACAGAAGCTCATCAAAAAATGCGTGTTTTTCGATTTTTTGCTGCCCAAATAATTTCTGTGGTCCGCACAGAAAAAGTCATTTAACATGTTTTGCTAGTCGCATTTTTTTACGTATGCACACTCTTTTTCAGAACGCAACTCCCATTAGTTTACGAAATAGCAATTTAGGGCAATTTTTTCCATTTTTCGCTATCAAAGTTTTCAAAATGTGGGAGGTTTTCGTTTTAGGGCCTAAAATGTCTCTTTTTCTACTTTTTTCGATTCGAACTAGTTTGAAGGAGAAAATCATTTGAAATTTTTGCTAAGCAATATCGATTTGAGTGATGAGTGATGAGATTTAAATATTCAAATTTTTTATGCATTTGCACTCATTCGAGTGCCCGCAGCTGTGTTTTGATGAAACGGTAGTGTTTCTAGAGTTGGTAGAAATATTTCTTGCACCATGAGTCGAGTCGAAAAACCCCAATTTTACCGAACTAAAATCTCTCATTATTAATGAGGCTCTAAAATTCACTCATTTGAGGGCTTTGGAGGCGTCCCACAGCAAATTTTATTGAGACGAAAGTTGCTGGAAATGGCCGATTTACCTGTAGGTAACGTTTTTTCACCTCCATCGGCTATTTGAACTGATTCGATGTTCGAACCGATCTTCATGTCGAAATTTTCAAAGTCCAGAGAATCGCCCGTTCAGAGGCCAAGTGTACGGCGATGACTTTACGTCATAGCTGACGTCATTACTTACGTCATTGCTTATTGCTTACGTCATTCCTTACCTCATTGCTCTCTTGAATAGTTGATTGTATTCTGAGGCAATTTTCTCAAGCATAACACAATGTTTACTCGTAAAAGGAATACAGGGAGCGAAACATAACGAAAAATATACTCATTTTTATCGTAATTTGCGATTTACGTTTGTTTGTTCATTCGACTCTCGTGCGATATATAGGTCGATGCCATTGGCTTTTCCGTCTTTGGGTGTGAGAATTATTAACCTTATTCGCCTCTTATTGAGTGTCAACAAAAATTTTGTCGGAGTATAGGCTCTCATATATGGGTGAGTGTAATTTAGAATCGCTTTGTAATTTTAATCTTTGTAATATAAAATCGCAATGAACCAAGTTTTGGCTATTCATGATGAATAAGAATGTTTGCAGTTACCAGCTATAGTGATCTTAGATATAATACTCACGATGCGGCTCCCAACCGTATTATTCTCAAATAATGACATCAATGAAAGTTGAAAATTGGGGATATTTAGGCAAAATGAGTGTCGTGGTTTTATTAGCGTATTTTGATGTTTGAAACCTGAAATTTCAACTGTATAAAGAGGACAGAAACTGTATAAATATTCTCGATGCCGTATTGAAAATCAGCTCATTGGAAAAGGAGAGCGTTTTTTCAGAATTACTCACTTTCCAGTGAAATAAGTCCATCATGCAGGAGCTTTCGATTACCAAAGTGAGTTCATATTTCTCTCATGCATTTTAATGATTGAAAAATGCAATTCGATGATCTTTTCAAGCAGGATATTCCGTCTCAATTTTCTGTTAATTGAAATTTTCATCCGGAATGGTAATATGAGATTTCGATGGATGCATCACAAAGTCCCATTAATAGCTAGGGCAATTTTTCTGTCCAATGTGAATGAGTAGATTTTAATTTCTGCTTCACTGATGCTCTAAACATATATGGTTTATGCGCATGTGTAGGTTTCTCTGCGATGCATTTAATTTTCGAGAAATGGGCTGCAGTTTTCATATGTGTTATTTACGAAAACTTAAGTGCCATCACTCACTTATTTGGAATAATTTGTAAATTCTCTCCCAGACTTGGCTCAGAGTTCTATTTTGGTGAGTAATTGAAGTATATATTTATGGAAACGTGGTGAAAAGGTTTACCCTCACCAAATATTCTACTTTGAAGAAATTTAATGCTCAACGGATAATATCACTCATTCGAGCGTTGATAATTGTACTGTGTTGGTTTGGCGTTTTAAATCCTTCATGTTAGTGTACACGACGATAGGTTCGAACTCTAAGTGTTTTCCAGGTAGAAATTTGACCGTTTGGTGTAAAATTGAACCATCACGTGTCAGCTTGGGAATTGTCCCACAAAACGTTTTCTGATGTATTTTAATTTCCACGAAAATTATTTATGGAGGTTTGTAGGCTATGTGTGGCATTTTATCCGTATAGAATGAGTGTGTTTCATGATATAAATTACGCTTTATAAATTTCCATTGCTGAATCTAGTGATAAACTCGTTCGGGAATTGAACGAAATTTCAATTGGGTAAATTTTTGTTGGCATAGAAGGTAGAGGTCCGAAATTTTGATACAATCTAGAAATCAATTACGAGTGTCCACGTTTGCATTTTGAGAATGGTCCTATCGATATTTGGGGTAAAATAAGAAACCTAGTAAAATACCAGAGCTGATTAAATTGGTAAAAAAATGGCACCTAGAAACGAGCTAGAAACTTGATTTTGGATTCAAACGAAGCGAAATCAAAAGCCTCTTTCGATTTAGGTGCATGAAAATATTTTTAATAATTATTTTTTGATATATGTGTTAATGAATATTGATAAATGTTTTGGCCATTTTCTTGTCAGGGGTAAGTTATTTCAACAGTTTTTTTGGACAATTGGGATAGTTTGCACTGACTGTGCGGTATTTACGGATTCAAGAAATCTGAGTAAAATGTCGCCAAAAGTCTACGGATGGTAAACTGTTGTTTTCAGTGAAAAATCGAACAAAATGTGGGAATCGATGCACGAATGCTTCTCAAGATCATGCAGAAGGAAATGTTTGAGGTTATTATTAAAGTCTACGGGATTAATGCTGCGAAAATGGGAAGAAATTGCCCATTATTAGGACTTTTGTAGAGTTTTCAAGTGATTTCAAGTAACTGCAGAGACATTTTATATTCATGACTGATATCAAGACCACGGCTGTGCCGCTCTGCGTGGGGCGCCTCGGCGCCACGCAGAGATGCCCCAAATTTACAACCTAAATTTTCCAGCAATGAATCCGTGAACGCGCCACTGCGCGTGTGTTGAATAATCATTTTTTCGAATTGAGATGTAAATTTTGCGATGTTTCGCTGTTAAAACGGGAATTATTAATGGTCCCTGTTGTATGTCATTTTTCGATTGCAAATTTATCTCGTGATGATTTTATAGAAGTGTTGTAGGGACGTATTGATTCGGATTAGAGCAGGATTGTATAAGATCTTTGGGGAAATAAAAGAGAGGCAATTTGATGCTTTTTCATTTACCTCATTCATTTGATTTATTTGTGATTGAAAATAAACTGAGTTTTCACGCTAGATTTGAGTGAGTGTTGATGGTAAGTTGAACTTTCATGAAGTTGGTGATTGTGTGGAGTTTTTTTCAAAGTTTTCATGTGAGTATTCAGAAGGAAACCCTTGTGTCGTTATTGAAATTGAGTGGAACTGTTACGGAACACGGTTGTCGTGTGCTGTGAGGAGAGTCATTTTCGTACGTCTGGCTTCGCCGTGAAATTGAACGGTTTTTTTTTTATAATTCAATTAAACTTTTGAAAAGCGTATGATAGAAACGCGTGTACATGAAGTAAACTTACATTTATCGAAAGTTCAACTCATGCATAGAAATTATTGGTTGCATTGGGTGTAAATTGATCATAAATAGGATTTTATTCACATTTAACCGGATTATAGGTTCGGCGAGTTCAAGCCAGGTCAGTTCAGTTCGGTTCAGTTCAGTTCAGGTGAGGTCAGGTAAGGTGAGGTCAGGTGAGGTCAAGTGAGGTTGGGTCAGGTCATGTCAGGTCAAGTCAGGTCATGCGAAGTTAGGTTGGGTTGAGTTGTTTTAGATATGCCATTTTAGGGTTTAATTGTAATTGATTGGGTTACTGATTATTTTTCAAGTTTTCATGAGATAGGTTTGGAGATTGATTGTTATTTATGAAAAGAGGCTGGTGGAATGATTTAAGTGTGGGTTCTTTATTGGTATATAGTGACTTTATTGGTATATTATCAAGGGGTAGTAGTGATTATAAGTTGAAAATAGAGCTAGAGTGAAGGATCTTGGATAGGTTGCTTTGTTGCTTGAGAGTATGGTGTGGCGGTGTTGTGTTGTTGCTGATTTGGTGTTGATTTGTTAAGTGTGCGGTACTTTTGATTTGATGTATGAATTTGATGGTGTGGTGTTGTTGGTGTGTGTGTGTCGGTGTGTGTGTGTGTCGGTGTGTGTGTGTGNTAACCTGTGATTTTCAGATCGATCGGCCGAAAAAAAAACCCCTTTGGAGGTGAAAACCGTTTTTTTTCGTTTTTCAAACCCTTACCAATAATTTACCGCCATTCGCAGAGGCCTGGGAACTTCAGTTTCTCGCAGCCAGAGTAGCAAACTACCAAAAATAAATTGTACAGGTGTTTCGCATGGAGAAAAATTTTTCGTGAGAGCCTCTCAAAAAAAGCATGCCAAAAAGTTGACGATTTTCGGAATTTTTTTCTGGCCAGCTGCAGAGCGGGAAAAGGTTCAGACTTTTATATCTGGTTGAGTTCGAGGAGATCTTTCAGCAAAAAAATCACAAAAAATCTGGGTCCATAATTTTTCGAGAAAAAGCGTCTCAAAAATTGCCCCAAAAAAAGTTGGGTCTGCGCCAAATAGTCGCAAAGATGCAGTTTCGAAGCTAGAGGTCTGATTTTTCGATATGACGTTCAAACAAAATGCATCATAAATGGAGTCTTTTTTTTCGAAATTCGGCCTAGAACTTTTTTTAGAGAGCTCTAAAGTTGGCTCTAAACAAAGACGTTTTTTCGCTCGAATTATTGCAGGGCTTTTCCTGGCCAAACAATCGCACGTGTGCCTTCCAAAATTTGATGGCACCTTCATTTTCAAAACATCTATAAATCTAAAACCCATAGGATCGGCAACGCTCAAAACGCAGCCGTTTGGCCACAGGAGCTCATCAAAAAATGAGTGATTTTCGGTTTTTCGCTGCCCAAAAAATTTCTGTGGCCCGCACATAGAAAGTCATTTAACATGTTTTGCTAGTCGCATTTTTTTACGTATGCAAAAGATTTTTCAGAGCGAAATTCTCATTGGTTCACGAAATAGCCATTTTTGGCCGTTTTGCCCAGTTTTCGCGATTCATGTTTCCAAACTCATCGGGGCGGTTTCGTTTTTACCCCTAAATGTATTTTTTATGCTTTTTTTTAACTCGAACTAGTGTGAATGAGCAAATCATTTGAAAATTTTGCTAAGCAACATCGATTCGAGTGATGAGTGATGATGCATATATTTTAAAAGTTTTTATGCATTTGCACTCATTCGAAGGCCCTCAGCTGTTTTGATGAAACGGTAGTGTCTCCAGAGTTGGTAGAAATATTTCTTGCTCCATGAGTCGAGTCGAAAAACCCAAATTTTAACAAACTAAAATCTCTCATTATTAATGAGGCTTTCATATTCACTTATTTGAGGGCTTTTGGGGCGTCCCACAGCAAATTTTATGGAGACGAAAGTTGTTGGAAATGGCCGATTTACTACTAGGTAACGTTTTTTCACCTCCATCGACTATGGGAACCGATTCGATGTTCGAATCGAACTTTGTGTCGAAATTTTACAAGTCCTGAGAATCGGCTTACGTCATAGGTGACGTCATTACTGACGTCATAGCCAATTGCTTACGTCATTGTTTACGTCATTGATGTTTTGAATGCTTATTTCCATTCTGAGGCAATTTTCTCATGCAGAACACAATGTTTACTCGTAAAAGAAATACAGGGAGCGAAACATAACGAAAAATGTATCCATTTTTATCGTAATTCGCGATTTACGTTTGTTTGTTCAGTCCCGACTCTCGTGCGATATATATGTCGATGCCATTGGCTTTTCCATCTTTGGGCATGAGTATTATTAATCTTATTCGCCTCTCATTGAGTGTCAACAAAAATTGTCGGAGTAAATGCTCTCATACATGAGTGAATTAAATTTAATTAAATTCGCTCACTTGTATTGACCGTTTTGGACAACGAACAAAGTTTCGGCTTTTCATGAAGAATAAGAGGGCTTGCAGCTGCCAGCTATCGTGATCTTAGACATGATACCTACGATGAGGCTCCTAAATGCATTATACTCTAATAATGAAATCAATGAGACTTGAAAATTGAGCGATATTTAGGCATAATTAGCCTGGAGAGTTTATTAGCGTTTTTGATGTTTGAAACCTGAAATTTCAACTGTATAAAGAGTACAGAAACTGTATATTCTCGATGCCGTATCAAAAATGGCCTCTATTGAAGAGGTAAGCATACTTATACATTTGCTCAATTTCCATTGGAAAAAGTCCGTCATGCCGAAGCTTTCGAATACCGAAGAGGGTATAACTTTGAGTTCATGTTTCTCTCATTAGTTTTAATGATTGAGAAATTTAATTCGAGGATCTTTTCATGTACGAAATTCTGTTTCAATTTTTCGTTAATTGAAATTTTAATCCAGAATGGGAATATGTGAGAAGATTTGGGTGGATGCATCACAAAGTCCCATGAATTGCATGCGGAATTTGAGTGCTCAATGTGAATGAGTAGATTTTTATTTATGGCTCACTGGTGGTCTATATATATATGTATATATATGGTCAATGCGAGTGCGTAGGTTTCTCGGCGATTCATTGAATTTTCAAGACATGGGCTGGAGTTCTCATATGTGTTATTTACGAAAACTAAAGCGCCATCACTCATATACTTATTTGAAATAATTTGTAAATTCTCTCCCAGACTTGGCTCAGGGTTCTATTTTGGTGAGTAATTGAAGTATATTTATTGAAACATGATGAAATTCCTTACGCTCACCAAATGTTCTACTCTGAAGAAATTTAATGCTTAATGTATAAAACCACTCATTCGAGCGTTGATAACTGTGCTGTGTTTGTTTGGCGTTTCAAATCCTTCATAATAGTGAACACGACGATAGTTTCGAACTCTAAGCGTTTTCCAGGTAGAAATTTGACCATTTGGGGTGAAATTGGTTCCCACGTGGCAGTTTGGGAATTTTCATACGAAACGTTTTCTGCGGTATTTTAATTCCCACGAAAGTTGTTAATGGAGGTATGTGGGCGATGTATGGCATCCTCATCCGAATAGAACGAGTAGGTTTAATGGTGTATAAATTATGCTTTTTAAATTTCCATTAGTAAAACGAGAGATATAAAGTCGGTAGGAAATTGATTTAAATTTCAATTTGTTATTTTTTGGCTTACATTGAAGGGAGGAACACGAAATTTTGATACCATCTAGAAATCAATTAGGAGTGTCCATGTTTGCATTTTGAGAATTGTCCTATCGATATTTTGGGTAAAAGAAGAAATATTCGAAAATTCCAGAGCTGTTTAAATTGATGAAAAAAAGGCTTTTAGAAACAAGCCTGAAACTCGATTTTGGGTTCAAACGAAGCGGAATCAAAAGCCTGTTTCGAATTAGGTGCATGAAAATTATTCTAATAATTATTTTTTGATATATGTGTTAATGAATATTTGTGAATTTGTTGGCCGTTTTCTCTTCAAGGGAAAGTGTTTTCAACAGTTTTTTTGGACAATTGGGATAGTATGCACTCTGCGATAGGTACGGATTTAAGAAACTCGAGGAAAATGTAGCCAAAAGTCTACGGTAGGTAAACTGTTGTTTTCAGTGAAAAATCCAACAAAATGTGGGAATCGATGCACAAATGCTTCTCAGGATCATGCAGAAGGGAGTGTGTGAGGTTATTATAAAAGTCTACGGGATGAATACACCGCAAATGGGAAGAAATTGCTCATTATAAGGTATTTTTTGGAGTTTTCTAGTGATTCGAAGTACCTGCAGACACATTTTATTCCTGACGGATATCAAGACCACGACTGTGCCACTCTGCGTGGGGAGCCTTGGTCCCCGCGCAGAGGAGCCCCATTACTACCATTCAAATTTTCCAGCAATGAACCTGAACGCGCGCCACTGAGTGTATGTTGAATTATCATTATTTGAATTTAGATTTTGCGATGTTTCGCTGTTGAAATGAGTTTTAACCTTTCCTGTTGGATGTGTTCTTTTGATTGTAAATTTGTTTCGTGAAGATTTCATAGATGACTTGTAGGGACGCTATGATTGGGATTAAAACAGGATAGTGTAGTATAAGATATATGTGGATTTAAAAGAGACGAAATTTGATGCCTTTTCATTTACCCCTCATTCATCCGATTTTTTCGTGAAAATGAATTTCAATTGAATTTTTAAGCTCTCGATTTGAGTGAGTGTTGATGGTAAGTTGAACTGTTATGAAGTTGGTGATTATTCGGAGTGGTTTCTCAAAATTTTCATGGGAATATTCAGAAGGATTGCTTTTGTCGTTATTGAAGTTTGGTGGAATTGTTACGGAATCCGATTGTCGTGTGCTGTGAGGGGAGCTATTTTCGTACGTCTGGCTTCGCCTTGATTTTGAACGGGTGTTTGAATAATTCTATGTAGTATTGACAAGCGTATGATAGAAACGCGTGTATCAAGAAAAGTTAGATTATTGTATTCAACTCATGAATAGAAAATATTGGTTAAGTTGGTTGTGAATTGATCATAAATAGGATTTGACTCATATTTAATAGGATATTAGGTTGGGTCAAGTCAGGTCAGTTCAGTTCAGGTCAGGTGAGATGAGGTGAGATCAGGTGAGGTCAAGTGAGGTCAGGTTAGTTTAGGCCATGTTAGGTGAGGTTGGGTGAGGTTAGGTCAGGTCAGTTCATGTCAGGTGAGGCGAGGTTAGGTTGGGTTGGGTTGATTTAGATAGGTCATTTAAGGGTTTAATTATAATTAATTGGGTTATTGATTATATAATTGTTCAGGTTATCATGAGAGGTTTGGAGATTGATTGTTATTTATGAAAGAGGCTGGTAGAATGATTTTTGAGCGGTTGAGGGATGGTTTTTGGTCACGTATGAGTTGTTGGTATTTTATAAAGATGTTGTAGTGATTAAAAGTTCAAGATAGAAATTGGAGTGTAAGATTTTGTATATTTTGCTTTGTTGCTCGAGAGGATGGTGGAGCGGTGTTATGTTGTTGCTGATTTGATGTTGATTTGTTAAGTGTGCGGTACTTTGTATGTTATGTATGAATTTGATGGTGTGGTGTTGTTGGTGTGTGTGTGTGGGTGTGTGGGTGTGTGGGTGTGTTGGTGTGTTGCTTTGGTGTTGCGAGGTGTGTGTTGGTTGTTGTTGGGTGTGGAGTGGGAGGGCGCAGTGATCTGGTTACTTGCGGCGACCGACAAAATCAGATAAAAGACTATAACCGACATCCGCACTCGGAGTAGGGCTGAGGCCATCACCATGTGGAGATTCTTGTGTCGAAGTGACGTACAGTCTTGGAAAAAAAAGGTCAAAATTACGGGTAAACTACCAGAACCCGTGGTCGTAGCGCGCTCAAATTTTGGGAGCAGACGGGGGCCCGTTTGAAAAGCTTAACCTGCGATTTTCGCGTCCATCGGCCGAAAAAAAAAACCCATTGGGGGTGAAAACCATCAAAAAAACGCTTTTTGTTTTTTCACCCGCATTAATTTCCTGAGCACCTTGGGGTCATTTCGACCCCAGATGCCGGTGGTCAGAGTTGCGATACACATGAAAAAGTTGTCCGGTGCGCGTAGCTCGAAGAAAAGTGCCCCTTTGAGCCTCGCGAAAAAAGCATGCGAAAAAACGCTCGATTTTCGGCATTTTTTTTTGGCCAGCTGCGCAGCGGCAAATGGTTCAAATTTCTGTATCTGATAGCGGTCCGTGAGGGCTTTCACCAAAAAAATCACAAAAAATCTGGGTCTGTAATTTTTCGAGAAATTGAGCCTCAAAAATATCTTTAAAAAAAATGGGGTCCGAGCCAAATGGCTAATGTTAACATTTTACCGGAGAAATCGTCTCTTCTTTCTACAGTGCATAGAAAACAATTTTTGCGAGAAATAGCTTTTCGGATTTTTCCATTTTCAGCCTAGAAATTTTTTTAGCGAGCTCCAGAGTAGGGCCTAAAAAAAGGCATTTTTCTGGTCGAATTTTTTGAGGGCTTTTCCTGGCGAAACTATCGCACGTGGGCTTTCCAAAATTTGATGGCACCTTCATTTTGGAAACATCTAAGACCCATAGGATCGGCAACGCTCAAAACGCAGCCGTTTGGCCGCAGGAGCTCATCAAAAAATGAGTGATTTTCGGTTTTTCGCTGCCCAAAAAATTTCTGTGGCCCTCACAGCAAAAGTCATTTAACATGTTTTGCTAGTCGCATTTTTTTACGTATGCAAAAGATTTTTCAGAGCGAAATTCCCATTGGTTTACGAAATAGCCGTTTTTGGCCGTTTTGCCCAGTTCTCGCGATTTATGTTTCCAAACCCGTCGGGGCGGTTTCGTTTTAACCCCTAAAAGGTATTTTTTATGCTTTTCTTTACCTCGAACTTGTGTGAATGAGCGCATCATTGGATATTTTTATTAAGAAATATCGATTTGAGTGATGAGTGATGATGTATAAATATTCAAAGTTTTTATGCATTTGCACTCATTCGAGGGCTCGCAGCTGTGTTTTGAAGTCATGGTAGTGTCTCCAGAGTTGGTAGAAATATTTCTTGTTCTATGAGTCGAGTCGACAAACCCCAATTTTACCGAACTAAAATCTCTCATTATTAATGAGGCTTTTCTATGCACTCATTCGAGGGCTTTAGAGGCGTCCCACAGCAAATTATATAGAGACGAAAGTTGTTGGAAATGGCCGATTTAACTATAGGTAACGATCTTTCACCTTCATCAACCACGGAAACTGATTCGATGTTCGAACCGAACATCACGTCGAAAGTTTCAAAGTCCTGAGGATCGACCGTTCAGAGGCCAAGTGTGTGGCGACCTATTACGTCATAGCTGACGTCATTGCAACGTCATTGCAACGTCATTGCTTATTGATTACGTCATTGATTTTGAGAATTGTTATTTCCATTCTGATGCAATTTTCTCAAGCATGACACAATGTTTACTCGTATAAGAAATACAGGGAGCGAAACATAACGAAAAATGTACTCATTTTTATCGTAATTCGCGATTTACGTTTGTTTGTTCAGTCGACTCTCGTGCGATATATGTCGATGCCATTGGCTTTTCCATCTTTGGGTGTGAGTATTATTAATCTTATTCGCCTCTTATTGCGTGTCAACAAAAATTTTGTCGGAGTAAATGCTCTCATATATGAGTGAATTAAATTTAATTAAATTCGTTCACTTGTATTGACCATTTTGGACAACGAACAAAGTTTCGGCTTTTCATGAAGCATAAGAGTTCTTGCAGCTGCCAGCTATCGTGATCTTAGACATGATACCTACGATGAGGCTCCTAAACGCATTACACTCATATAATGAAATCAATGAGACTTGAAAATTGAGCGATATTTAGACATAATTAGTGTAGGGAGTTTATTAGCGTTTATGATGTTTGAAACCTGAAATTTCAACTGTATAAAGAGTACAGAAACTGTATATTCTCGATGCCGTATCAAAAATGGCCTCTATTGAAGAGGTGAGCATTCTTTTACATTTGCTCAATTTCCATTGGAAAAAGTCCGTCAACCGGAGCTTTCGAATACCGAAGAGGGTATACTTTGAGTTCATGTTTCTCTCATTAGTTTTAATGATTGAGACATTTAATTCGAGGATCTTTTCATGTACGAAATTCTGTTTCAATTTTTCGTTAATTGAAATTTAAATCCAGAATGGGAATGTGAGATTTGGGTTGATGCATCACAAAGTCCCATGAATTCCATGCGGAATTTGAGTGTTCAATGTGAATGAGTAGATTTTTATTTATGGCTCACTGGTGCTCTATATATATGTATATATGGTCAATGCGAGTGCGTAGGTTTCTCGGCGATTCATTGAATTTTCGAGATGTGGGCTGCAGTTCTCATATGTGTTATTTACGAAAACTTAAGCGCCATCACTCATACTTATTTGGAATAATTTGTAAATTCTCTCCAAGACTTGGGTCAGGGTTCTATTTTGGTGAGTAATTGAAGTATATTTATTGAAACATGATGAAATTCCTTACGCTCACCAAGTGTTCTACTCTGAAGAAATTTAATGCTTATAAGATAAAACCACTCATTCGAGCGTTGATAACTGTGCTGTGTTTGTTTGGCGTTTTAAATCCTTCATAATAGTGAACACGACGATAGTTTCGAACTCTAAGCGTTTTCCATGTAGAAATTTGACCATTTGGGGTGAAATTGGTTCCCACGTGTCAGTCTGGGAATTTTCGCACGCAACGTTTTCTGCGGTATTTCAATTCCCACGAAAATTGTTAATGGAGGTATGTGGGCGATGTATGGCATCCTCATCCGTATAGAACGAGTAGGTTTAATGGTGTAAATTATGGTTTTTAAATTTCCATTGGTAAAACGAGAGATAAAGTCGGTTGGGAATTGATTTAAATTTCAATTTGTTGTATTATGGCTTGCATTGAAGGGAGGAACACGAAATTTTGATACAATCTAGAAATCAATTAGGAGTGTCCATGTTTGCATTTTGAGAATTGTCCTATTGATATTTGGGGTAAAAGAAGAAACTATCGAAAATTCCAGAGCTGATTAAATTGATGAAAAAATGTCACTTAGAAACAAGCCAGAAAATGGATTCTGGGCTCAAAAGAAGCGGAATCGAAAGCTCGTTTCGAGTAAGGTGCATGGAAATATTTTTAATGATTATTTTTTGATATATGTGTAAATGAATATTTATGAATCTGTTGGCCGTTTTTTCGTCAAGGGAAAATTTTCTAAACAGTTTTCTTGGACATTTGGGATAGTAGGCACTCTGCGATAAGTACGGATTCAAGAAACTCGAGGAAAATGTCGCCAAAAGTCTACAGAATATAAACTGTTGTTTTCAGTGAAAAATCGAACAAAATGTGGGAATCGATGCACAAGTGCTTCTCAGGATCATGCAGAAGAGAGTGTTTAAGGTTATTGTAAAAGCCTACGGGGTAAATGCACCGAAAATGGGAAGAAATTGTTCATTATTAGTTATTTTTTGGAGTTTTGAAGTAATTCGAAGTAACTGCAGAGACATTTTATTCCTGACGGATATCAAGACCACGGCTGTGCCGCTCTGCGTGGGGGTTTGGTACCCCCACGCAGAGGGGCCCCATAACTACCATTCAAATTTTCCAGCAATGAACTTGAACGCGCCACTGCGCGTGTGTTGTATAATTATTTTTGAATTGAAATTTTGCGATGTTTCGCTTTTAAAATGGGTGTTATTGGTCCCTGTTGGATGTTGTGTTTTGATTGCAAATTTGTTTCGTAAAGATATCATAGAAGTGTTGTAGGGACGTAATTATTGGGATTGGAGCAGGATTGTATTATATAAGACATTTGTGGATATAAAAGCGAAGCAATTTTACGCCTTTTCATTTGCCTCTCATTCATCCGATTATTCGTGAAAAAATGAATTTCAATTGAATTTTTGAGCTCGATTTGAGTGAGTGATGATGGTAAGTGGGAATGTCATGAAGTTGGTGATTATTTGGAGTAGTTTTTGAAAATTTTCATGTGAATATTCAGAAGGAAACGCTTTTGTCGTTCTTGAAGTTGAGTGGAATTGTTACGGAACTCGGTTGTCGTGCGCTTTGATGGGAGTTATTTTCGTACGTCTGGCTTCGCCGTGATTTTGAGCGGGTGTATGGATAATTCTGTTGAAGTTTTGAAAAGCGTATGATAGAGACGCGTGTATGGAGAAAACTTACAATGATGGAAAATTCAACTCATGAATAGAAAATATTGGTTGCATTGGGTGTGAATTGATTATAAATAGGATTTAACTCATATATAACTGTATTTTAGGTTGGGTCTTGTCAAGTCAGGTCTGTTCAGTTCAGTTCAGGTCAGGTCAGGTGAGGTGTGGTCAGGTCAAGTGAGGTCAGGTGAGGTCAGGTGAGGTCAGGTGAGGTCAGGTGATGTTAGGTGAGGAGAGGTTGGGTGAGGAGAGGTCAGGTCAGTTCATGTCAGGTGAGGCGAGGTTAGGTTGGGTTAGATATGTCATTTGAGGGTTTAATTGTAATTGATTGGGTTATTGATTATATAATTGACGTTTTCACGAGATAGGTTTGAAGATTGATTGTTATTTATGAAAAGAGGCTGGTAGAATGATTTATGAGCGGTCGAGTGTTGGTTTATGGTTAACTGAGTTGTTTGTTGGTAAATTGTTACTTGTACACCAAATGGTTGTAGTGTCTAAAAGTTGAAGATAGAGCTAGAGTGAAGGATCGTGGATAGGTTGCTTTGTTGCTTGAGAGGATGGTGTGTGTTATGTTGCTGATTTGGTGTTGATTTGACAAGTGTGCACTTTCGTGGATGTTATGTAGGAAGTAGATGGTGTGGTGCTGTTGGTGTGTGAGTGTGGGTGTGGCGGTGTGTTGCTTTGGGGTGTGTTTTCGTGTTGCGAGGTGTGTGTGTGTGTGTTGTTGTTGTTGTTGGGTGTGGAGTGGGAGGGCGAACCAGATGTACTGGTTACTTGCGGCGACCTCCAAAATGTGATAAAAAACTAACACCGACATCCGCACTAGGAGTAGGGCTGAGACTAACATTTGTTGGAGGTGCTTGTGTTTTGTCATCGGAAGATATGGGTCATGGATACGGTTCTGGCGCGCAATCACATGTTCCCGGGGTCGTAGCGCGCTCAAATTTCGGGAGCAGACGCGGGCTCGTTTGAAAAGCTTAACCTGTGATTTTCAGATCGATCGGCCGAAAAAAAAACCCCTTTGGAGGTGAAAACCGTTTTTTTTTTGCCGTTTTTCAAACCCTTACCAATAATTTGCCGCCATTCGCAGAGGCCTGGGAACTTCAGTTTCTCGCAGCCAGAGTAGCGAACTACCAAAAATAAATTGTACAGGTGTTTGGCATAGAGAAAAATTTTTCGTGATAGCCTCTCAAAAAAGGCATGCCAAAAAATTGGTCATTTTTGGCATTTTTTCTGGCCAGCTGCGGAGCGGCAGAAGGTTCAGATTTTAACGTATGGTAGAGCTCAAGGAGGGCTTTTACCAAAAAAATCACAAAAAATCTGGGTTTATAGTTTTTCGAGAAAAAGCGTCTCAAAAATTGTCCCAAAAAAAGTGGTGTCTGCGCCAAATAGTCGCAAAGATGCAGTTTCGAAGCTAGAGGTCTGATTTTTCGATATGACGTTCAAAACAAAATGCATCAAAAATGTATATTTTGGTTTTTCGAAATTCGGCTTAGAAAATTTTTTAGCGAGCTTCAAAGTTGGGTCTAAAAAAGACGTTTTTTCGCTCGAATTTTTCGAGGGCTTTTCCTGGCGAAACTATCGCACGTGGCATTCCCAAATTTTGAGGGCACCTTCATTTTCGAAACATCTAAAACTCATGAGATCGGCAACGCTCAAAACGCCGCCGTTTGACCACGGCAGCTCATCAAGAAATGCGTGAATTTCGTTTTTTGGCTGCCCAAATAATTTATGTGGCCCGCACAGAAAAAGTCATTTAACATGTTTTGCTAGTCGCATTTTTTTACGCATGAAAAAAAATTTTCGGAGCGAAATTCCCATTGGTTCACGAAATAGCCGTTTTTGGCCGTTTTGCCCAGTTTTCGCGATTTGTTTCCAAGCTCATCGGGGCGGTTTCGTTTTTACTCCCAAAATGTATTTTTTATGCTTTTTTTTAACTCGAACTAGTGTGAATGAGCAAATCATTTGAAATTTTTGCTAAGCAACATCGATTTGAGTGATGTGTGATGATGTATAAATATTAAAAGTTTTTATGCATTTGCACTCATTCGGGGGCCCGCAGCTGTGTTTTAATGAAACGGTAGTGTCTCCAGAGTTGGTAGAAATATTTCTTGCTCCATGAGTCGAGTCGAAAAACCCCAATTTCACCGAACTAAAATCTCTTATTAATAATGATGCACAAATGTGCTTTCATTGGAGGCATTTAGAGTGGTCCTACGTAAAACTTTATGGAGACAAAAGTTGTTAGAAATGGCCGATTTACCCATAGGTTGTATTCTTTCACCTCCATCGATTATGGAAACCGATTCGACGTTCGAATCGATCTTTATGTCGAAATTTTCCAAGTCCGCAGACGCGCTCGCTCAGATGCCAAAGGTGGCCAGAGCGATAATTTCACATCTTTGCTAATTTCGCAGTCGAGTTTTTCGAATTGTTGTTTTCGTTCAGACGCAATTTTTCACGACTATAACGCCATGCTTACATGTAGAAAAATCGGAAACTAATATTTATCAGAAAATAAACTCATTTTATCGTTATTTCATTTATTTGTTATTTTGGTCGATCCTGGCGTTATAGATTGATGCCACATTTGCTCTAATCTTTGGGTGTGTGAGCATTATAGTGTAATTCGTCTCATATAGAGTGTCAACGCAATCAAAGTTTTGAAGTAATGAAGGCTCTCATTTATGAGTGATAAAAATTAATTAAAAATCGCTCATATCCTCTCACCATCTTGGAAATGAAATAGGCCGTGGAGGTTGTTGAAGAATAAGTGTGTTTTGGCATAGTTTTCAGGCAAAGTGATTTGAATTAGAATGGAATGAGGATACATTTGGTATAATCCTCGAAAAGTGAGATGAATGAGGCTTCAGAATCTCGCGATATTTAGGCAAACATAGTGTTCTGAGTTCATGAGCGTATTTTATGTTAGAAATCTGAAATTTCTATACTGTATTCATAGTACAGAAACTGTATATTCTCGATCCCGTATTAATTAGAAATGAACTCATTAGGAAAGGAGCGTTTCGTTGCCATATGCCTCAATTTCCATCGAGGAAAGTGCACATCACGCTTTCGATTACGAAAGAGGTTATCTGGAGGGAAAATTCCTCTCATCAATTTTGAACATTGTGAAATGAAATTCGAGGGTTTTGCGGCGAAAGAAATTTTCTCTCGGTTCTTTGGAAATGTAAATTCGTTCACTGAATGGCAATATAGTTTCGGATTGACAGCATCACAAATTCTCACAGTAAATGAGTAAACTTTGATTTATGGCTGCCTGGTGGTCCAAATGAATATATGTATGGTTAAAGCGCTTGTGTGTGTGTGTTCTCCAGAGATGTATGGATTTTCGAGAGATGGATCGCAGGTCCCATATGTACGTTATTTAGACGAAAACTAAAATGTTACCCCTCATATTTATTCGGAAAAATTTCTACATTTTCTATCAGACTTGGTTCAGCGTTCTATTTTGGATGGTAACTAAAGTATACATGTGTGGAAACATGGTGAAATTGTTTACGCGGGTCAACTGTTATATTTTGAAGAAGTTTAATGCTCAGAGGATAATATCACTCATTCGAGCGTTGATAATTACGTGCTGTGTTGGTTAGGCGTTCTAAGTGCTTCATGTTAGTGTACACGACGAAAGGTCCGAACTCTAAGCGTTTTCCAGGTAGAAAATTGACCATTTGAGGTAAAATTGGACATGCACGTGTCAGTTTGGGAATCGTGGCACTAAACGTTTTCTGCGGAATCTCAATTCCCACGAAAATTGTTCATGGAGGCATGTGGGCGATATGTATGGCGTTTCATTCGCATAGAAAGAGTGGATTTCACGAAAAAATTATGAGTTTTACATACTCATTGCTAATTGAGTGATAGACTCGGGCGGAAATTGTATGAAATTTCAATTGGGTATATTTTTGTTGGCATTGAAATTAGAAGTATGAAATTTTGATACAATCTAGAAATCAATTAGGAGTCTCCATGTTTGCATTTTGAGAATTGTCCTATCGATATTTGGGGTAAAAGAAGAAACCTTCCAAAATTCCCGAGCTGTTTAAATTGATGAAAAAAGGGCACTTAGAAACAAGCCAGAAACTTGATTTTGGATTCATATGAGGCGGAATCAAAAGCCTGTTTCGAATTAGGTGCATGAAAATTTTTTTAATAATTATTTTTTGACATATGCGTTAATGAGTATTTATGAATCTGTTGGTCGTTTTCTCGGCAGGGGGAAGTGTTTTCAACATCTTTTTTGGACAATTGGGATAGTATGCACTCTGCGATAAGTACGGATTAACAAAACTCGAGGAAAATGTCGCCAAAAGTCTTCGGTATGTAAAATGTTTTCAGTGAAAAATCGAACAAAATGCGAGAATCGATGCACAAATGCTTCTCAGGATCATGCAGAAGGGAGTGTGTGAGGTTATTGTAAGTCTACGGGAGAAATACACCGAAAATGGGTAGAAATTGCTCATTATTTGGCATTTTTTAGAGTTTTGAAGTGATTCGAAGCAACTGCAGAGACATTTTATTCTTGACGGATATCAAGACTACAGCTGTGCCCCTCTGCGTGGGGGGCTTGGTCCCCTCCGCAGAGGGGCCCCATAACTACCATTCAAATTTTCCAGCAATGAACCTGAACGCGCCACTGCGCGTGTGTTGAATAATTATTTTTTCATTAAAATTTTGCGATGTTTCGTTGGATGTTGTGTTTTGATTGCAAATTTGTTTCGCGAAGATATCATAGAAGTGTTGTAGGGACGTAATTATTGGGATTGGAGCAGGATTGTATTATATAAGATATTTGTGGATATAAAAGAGACCCTATTTTACGCTTTTTCATTTGCTACTCATTCATCCGATTCATTCGTGAAAAAATGAATTTCAATTGAATTTTGAGCTTGATTTGAGTGAGTGATGATGCTAAGTGGAAATGTCAAGAATTTGGTGATTATTTGCAGTAGTTTTTGAAAATTTTCATGTGAATATTCAGATGGAAACGCTTTTGTCGTTCTTGAAGTTGAGTGGAAGTGTTACGGAACCCGGTTGTCGTGCGCTGTGAGGGGAGTTATTTTCGTACGTCTGGCTTCGCCGTGATTTTGAGCGGGTGTATGGATAATTCTATTGAAGTTTTGAAAAGCGTATGATAGAGACGCGTGTATGGAGAAAACTTACATTGATGGAAAATTCAACTCATGAATAGAAAATATTGGTTGCATTGGGTGTGAATTGATAAATAGGATTCAACTCATATATAACTGTATTTTAGGTTGGGTCTTGTCAAGTCAGGTCTGTTCAGTTCAGTTCGTTCAGGTGAGGTCAGGTGATGTCAGGTGAGGTCAGGTGAGGTGATGTGAGGTTAGGTCAGATTAGGTTAGGTTAGATCAAGTGAAGTGAGGTTGGGTGAGGTGAGGTCAGGTCAGTTCATGTCAGGTGAGGCGAGGTTAGGTTGGTTGGGTTGGTTTAGATGTGTCATTTGAAGGTTTAATTGTAATTGATTGGGTTATTGATTATATAATTGAAATTTTCACGAGATAGATTTGGAGATTGATTGTTATTTATGAAAAGAGGCTGGTAGAATGATTTTTGAGCGGTCGAGTATTTGTTTATGGGAAACTGAGTTGTCTGTTGGTAAATTGTCACTTGTACACCAAGTGGTTGTAGTGTCTAAAAGTTCAAGATAGAAATTGGAGTGTATATAGGTTGCTTTGTTGCTTGAGAGTATGGTGTGGCGGTGTTGTGTTGTTGCTGATTTGGTGTTGATTTGACATGTGTGCACTACTGTGAATTTGATGTAGGAAGTAGATGGTGTGGTGTAGATGGTGTGGTGTTGCTTTGGTGTGTGTTTTTGTGTTGCTTTGGCGTGTGTTTTTGTGTTGCTTTGGCGTGTGTGTGTCGGTGTGTTGGTTGTTGTTGTTGTTGGGTGTGGAGGAGAGGGCGCAGATTGTCTGGTTATAGACTATTCCCTTCACGATACGAAAATGATAACAGTTGGGCACTACCAAAATTGGTGAAAGGAAAAGTAAAAATTCCTATGTAAATGGGTTTTGACACGCTTCAAGGCCGGTTAGCTATTGGTTGGAGCGCTGTGCTAATAACGCGGATGTCGTGGGTTCGATCCCCATACTGGACAGTCAAGTTTCTTTTAGCAACAATAGGGAATCAGTCTAAAATTCGGTGTTCTTTTCTCCCCTGAACAATACCTTAAAATTTCATTGAAACAGTGACAATCGTTTCATGCGGTCCTTTACGAAGTAAACAAAGTGGTCACGGTTTAAATACCTAAACTGGGTCAAAATCAAACTTGCCAGTTCGAGAACCGAACCAGCGATACATGTTATTAGTACGGTGCTTCAATCAACTTTAACGTAATTGAAACCTCTAGCCATCCAAAATTAACTAAAGCTTACTCTCACGTTGAAATTATTACGCAACAAATTATCACTGTCAATAAATAAAAAAGAATCATAAAATTTTTCATGCAAGTCGGTTTCGATCCCTTTCAAGGCCGGTTAGCTCAGTTGGTTAGAGCGCCGTGCTAATAACGCGGATGTCGTGGGTTCGATCCCCATACTGGCCAATCGCATTTTATAAATAAAAAAGGGACTATCACACATGGTCCCCTCTCTCCAATATCCTAGATCAGGAAACATGGGTGTAAGCTCTTCTATATTGGACAACCTCGTCAAAGGCTCCCTACCCACAGAAGTGTCGGAAGAGAGGAAGGTAGGCATTAATTACTACGGAAAGTTGGGAAAGGGGACCTATGCATGACGTGTCTTCCCACAAATGATTACTTGGATTTGGGAACACCAAGTTAAGATTTTAATGGAACAAAATAAAAGTTGAAGTGAGTGCAGGGAACTGTACTGCAATGAACTGAAAAGGTTTCGAAATAAAAAGAACATTTAGTGCAACATGAGGAAGGCGTACCTGACCTTCAGCTCGGGACATTACATCGTCCCTATGTGAGGCCAAATTTTTTGATACAATGGTTCCCTGAGTGAACGTGTAACCTAATATGACACTTTGTATAATGAAGAAAACTTGAAAGCGTACTGAATAATTACCGTTATTAAATGCTAGTCGCCAATACGGGGATTAAATCCGCAACAAGCACGTGATTAATACGAGGTCAAAGCCACCTCAAACCATTGAAACAGTAAAATGTTTCAGCTGCATTTTTTCGTCGACAAGTATCTCAAGTCAGCTGACATACACATGACAGACAGATGCTTGAGGTAAATTTCATCTAGTAGGTGACAAATAACTGAAGGCCGGTTACCTCAGTTTGTTAGAGCGCGGCGCTAATAACGCTGATATCGTGGGTTCGATCCCCATACTGGCCAGTAGAATTCTTTTTAGCAATAATGCGGAATCAGTCTGAAATTCAGTAATTTTTTCCTCCTCAGAAAATGAAACCTTAAAATTCTACTGAAATCGGGACAATCGTCTTTTGCAGCCTTTTTACGAAGTAAACAGGCGTACAACGCACTAAATACCTAACCTGGTGAAAAAATCCAACTTGCCTGTACGGCAATCAAACCAGCGACATCTGCGTTTTTAGTACGGTGCTTCAATCAACCTTGGCACATTTGAGAACCATCTCAACAAAATTAACCATTTTAACGAAAGCATCCTACCAAGTTGAATTTCCTACCCATTGAAGTGTCAATATTAATAACTAAACACAAATCACACAATTTTTATGGAAGTGGGTTTTAACCCCCTTTAAGGCCGGTTAGCTCAGTTGGTTAGAGCGCCGTGCTAATAACGCGGATGTCGTGGGTTCGATCCCCATACTGGCCAGTTGTATTTTTGACAACGTAGGAATTGGGCGCATAAATACTTGTTCAGTGTAAAAGAGAAAATCATAATTGAATCACTAATTATTTATCGAACTCCTTCATTGCCGATAAACACTTCTGGCTAGCATGGGGATCGAACTCGCGACATCCGTGTTATCAGCACGGCGCACTAACCAGCTGAGCTAACCGATATAACCGATATAAATCGATATCCATTTTCATAACAATGTTAATAAAAAGCATTGTTTCTATTATTTACTCAAATTTGAAATTGATAATGACGGATCTCTGCTTTGAATTTCGAAACTAGCCTTTTCCAACGCAGGAGTATGGTTTGTCTCAAAAGGGGTCACAAAGCATTTTAATTTCTCCAAGGAGACCTCAACTAAAACCATATCAACAGCTCTACCTATCCTGGAATTCCAACACGTATACAGTTCATGAATCACTCTAGGAGCGGCATGCACAAAAACTCAAAATTCTTGCATTCTATGAGCTCTTTTGGGAAAAGAAACTGATTTCCACGCAGTTAATGAATGAAAACCACAGATCCAAAATAGAAATAGACGAATAGAATAAAATCGTGCGCTAGAGCACAGCAACTCGAAATGATGAAGTCAGGCATTTAACAAAGCGTTCAGATGCAGGGTAACCCTTTCCCTCATAGTATTAGCTATTTAAAACATTAGATTTAGAGATTCATAACATTTTTCAGAAACTTCTCAGGTTGCTCTAGTTGTTCCATTTGTGTTCTGTACTTAGTGTATCTGTCGTCAACGAAAGAAGACATACGTAATCGTGTTTGCCTAACTCTGACAGATGGAATATTTACGTTTAAAGCTAAGAATTCTCTTTTTTCCATAGCATTGTTTGCAACTTTGTTCTTCGTTCAAAAACTTGAAAACGTTTTTCTAGCTACGGTAAATGATGTACTCCCACTACACTATGGCCAACTGTTCTTCATTATAAGAAAAGATTCGTAGTAATTGAATCCTTCAATTGTTGTAAACCTACAACATTATGAGCTAATGGTACCATTTCACCACACAGCAGCAGCCTCTCACAAGCTGTATTCTTATTTTCCATTTCTGTAATGGATGTGAGCAACTTCTAGACCTGTAAACATACACGGATTCCAATTGATCAATCTCAAGGGATTATATAATAAATACTCGATAAAAATTTCTACCAGAAAATGAGGTGTCTGACATAGATGAAAGTCAAAAGACGAATTTTTTGATACAGGTAGCTCCAATAGACAATACTCATTTCTGTCAAACTAATTTACACGTGAAGACATGTGCTAAAAATATATCATTGATGTTGATTATTTTATATTTAGAGCAGGGGTGACCAACAGGCGGCTCAGTGGCGACTTAGAAAAAAGTTCTTGATTTGAAAATAATTGCCATTCTTTATATCACTTTGATACTTGTGGTTATCTGTCACCACTTGTTTAGGGGAAAAGTGAAACGTAATTGTTTTATGAATTGATATTTTGGATAGTATGAATGGATTTTTCATGTGAGAAGGTATCCTTGCTAATTAACATTTATTTCTTATGCAATTTATCTACTTCCCATGTGTACATATAATGAATCTCTGATACCTTCCTCTTCAGTTCTTGAAAGGTCCCAGAGATTCATTTTGGCCTGATACAAAACCAAAATCGAAAATAATAAAATTAATAATTTAATTGAACATCAGAAGGAAACCATAAATTGAAAGTGGTGACAGATAACCAACAAGTACCCACCAATGTTTCTCACAGCATTTCCTACGGCTCCGGAGCCACCACGTTTGGCGCCAGTAAGTTTTAAACTGCACGCTCTTGATTTAGTGTTTATAGGCTTTATATTGCATTTTACTAAATTATTTTCAACTTATTGCAGTGCTTGCTAAGTAAAAATTCTTTTTTTGGACAGATATCGGAACTGCAAGCATTTTCTCAAGAAAATAGCTAAACCGAAGAGCAGGGCTCTCTTCAATTCCTGCCAGTTGCATGTAATGAAACAGTTCCTGTTGCTGCCAGCACTCTTCCTCTTTCCAAAAATGGCTCTGCTTCCACTACTGGAAGTATTTCTACTCATGCTACTAGTACGGAAGCCTGTCGCCGGAGAAAAAGGGAACTAAGAGGCTTAAAAAGAATTCCCACGGCAAAGATTTACAGATCCGCAAGAGGAGTATTTTAACTATAGCATTTAAAATGTTCTTCGATGATAGACTAATGCAACACATAGCTGATCAACATATCTATTCTGTGCACAGGAGAAGGTAGCAAACCAAATAAAATGCAACAATAAAATAGGATCCAATGGAATGAGATCGAGCAACTTGTGGGAGTTTTCTTGTGTATGGAAATATACCCGAATCCACAGTATAGGATGTACTGGTCCCCTTCTCCATTGCCTCGAGTTGCAAAAGCCCTTGAAAGGTAAGTCAACAGATTTCTAAGTTTAAAAAGGTTCCTCCATTTCAATTACAACACGAAGATCCCTTCTTAACATTCCCCAGTTCACAAACTGTTCAAATTAATGCCTGGGATAACTTCTGCACTCGACAAATGCAAAGCCTTGGAGCCGGACGAATACCATCTAACTCTACCATAGAAATAAAGCAGCCCATGCCGAAAAATCCTCATAAATAGAGGTTCAAGGAGGTTCTGGCTTGCTTTCTGACTTTAAAATTTACACTGGAAAATCGTACGAATTGCCATCCAGTCATGGTATCACTAACAATTTGGTCAAGAGACTATACGAAAATCGGCTCTAACATCAGAATTTATAAATGTATTTTGACAACTTCTTCACAAATCTTCCTGTACTAGAAGACTCGAAACCAAATGAAATACTTGAACTTAGCACAATCAGACAAAATAAAATGGGAAATTCTCAGAAGCTTCTAGCCTCTCAAAACGAGTTGAGGTCATCTGGTAGAGATGCATCGGACTGGCGAGTTGATACTGATTCAAATATCACAGTGCTTCGTTGGTACGATAACGTTGGTACCGCGTTCCTTTATGGATCAAAAAATGGCAAAACCCTCGTTCAGTGTCTTCAAGCGATCCGTTTAGGGCTCCGCTAAAAAATTAAGCAATATCATTGCCTATCATAAAATTAATTGACAGAGCACCTCGCCTCTTTCTTTTCGACATTTTTAGATTAAGGGGAGCGTCTACCCCGAACCCGGAAAATTCTGGATTTTTTTATTTTTTCATTCGCTAGAGAAATACTTTCTTCACAACCTGATAAATTTGCCAAACGATCTGAGCACCCTATGGGAGGGAAACGAGGCCAGGAAGGGAGGGAGGTACGGGTGCAGCAGCCAGCGCCGACCAATAAGATCATGTGACACGAGTCTGAATTTTTTCTTGTTAGTTTTTATTGCTCCATTCAATCTAGATGAGCTAGTTTACTAGCTATCGAAGGTACAGAATGTTCTGTGCTCCGTGAGAGGGAGAATGGGGGGCCAGAAAGGGGAATTCGTTGAAGTGCAGCAGCCAGCGCCAGACAGTCACGCATGTGGCATACACCAGAAATATCTCGATTTCTTTTTATTGTTGTATTCGCTAAACAGAAACGAATAATTCACAAGCTAACGACGGTACACAACGTTCGTTGCTTCGTAGGAGGTCGAAAGTGTGTGGAAAAGATAGGTTGGTTCAAGTGCAGTGCAGCAGCTATCGCCGGACAGTCATCGCATGTGGCATGCAGTGGAAATCTTTCGATTTCTTTAGATTGCTATATTTGCTGAACAGAAACGGATACATCACAAGCTTGCGACTGTACACAGCGTTCGTTACTTCGAATGTTTGGTAAATCTACTCCTTCCCTCCTTTCCTATGACTATATTAGCGCGGAGTTCCCAGCTGGTGGTGAAATTCATCGAACTGATCTCGACCACGATGCCGAAGCGGAAGTGGTTACGTCGCACCGAAGCTCCTACTCGTGCACGGTTTGCTCAAGCCGTTCTAGCCCCTGATCTTCCTGATGTGGAGTTAGGATTGTCCCGACGGCAGCGACTGGTCCCGCGTTCGCTGTGTGCTGACGCTGAACGACGTGGATCGTCCCGCTTGGATTCCTGAAAGCGATGGCTGATCTCATCCCCTGCGGCGCTTGCGGAGCTGCTTGCTCTGTCTCTACTGCGAACGAGCGACTTTATGTTCTTTGCCAAAAATGTTCCAAAATCGTGCGTCAAGGCAAAGAACCTCGGATCACCGGTCTCGACAGGGCATCTACGGATTTCACTGCAGAGAGCTTGGCTATGGTGTATGACACGCAACTGAATTCAGTTGGGTATGTCGGTTCGGTGCGTTCTTCTAACGCACTTGGCATACCTTCCTTCACTAAGTCGCGTTACTACGTTCGGGTACGCTTTTTGCTGCGTAATATGCAAATGTTCTTCGAGGAGAGCAGGCCGTGTGTCGACACTGCTGTCGCACGTGCTCTGCTGGACCTGCAGGAGGGTGACGCAGAGCCACTGCTGGATGTAGCCGTTTCTTTCGACGGCACCTGGCTCCACCGAAGTCATTGCTCGAACATAGGAGTCGCTTTCGTGATCGAGACGGAGACTGGCTTCGTGTTGGACTTCGAAGTTCTCAGTCTTCATAGGGAGGTCTGTGCACTGAACCGAGTTCGGCTGTCTGCTGCCGAGTTCGACGTTTGGAAGCAGTCTCACGAGGACTGCAGGCAGAACTTCGAGGGTTCGGCCGGAGCTATGGAGCCGGCTGCTTCCGTTAGGATGTGGCAGCTTTCCACCAGGCTTGGATACCGGTATACCACATTCATTGGTGACGGTGACTCGGCTGCTTTCAATGCAATCCGTGACCTGAACCGTGGTGCTGGTCCCTACTCGGTTGCCGTCGTGAAGGAGGAGCGCGTGAACCATGTTTGTAAGACTTAGCACGAGACTCCGTAACTTGAAAAAGGACCTGCGAGTTGCTACGGTAACTTCGAGTGGGAGGACTGTGCAGCGGAATCGTCTGGCTGGTAAGGCAGGGCTCACTGATGCGGCAATCGACAAGCTGGCTACGCATTTTGGTTAGAATGTTCGTTCGCATGACCCAGAGGGTACGGCTGAGTCTGTGCGAAAGTCCATTCTCTCGACGCACTACCATGCAAGCAGTTCTGACGAGAAGCCGTATCATACGTTCTGTCCTACTGGCCTGACTTCGTGGTGCTGGGTGAAGAGCGCAGAGGCACAAAACGTCGCCTCTGAGTCTTACGCGCGCCACTCTCGGTATCTGGCGCACATGCCCCAGGACCTTCTCAAGCAGATCCTTCAAATATATGTGGACCTGACGAGACCGGAGCTTCTTTCGCGGTACCTGAAAAAACGGACTCAGAACCCCAACGAGAACCTACATTCAAAGTTATGGCTCCGGTGCTCCAATGTGAAGAACGTCTACTTGGCAAGGGTGACGTTCGCTGCCAAGGACTCCGTTCATGTCCATAACTTTGGTTATGACGACAACTCTCTGCTTGGTCGACTGGGTCTGGCTCTTCAGAAACCAAAAAAGAACGCGGACTCCGACGGGACGCTATACGAGGCGGCCACAAGCGACGTCGAGTGCAGCCCGTCGAGGCGGACACCACAGCGTACGCTCCTGGGGCTTTTTAGAAGTTCCGCCCCCTTGTGTCATTTGTGGTTCCAATTCCTTCATGGAACCACAAAAAACATGAAAACGATATTCTGATGTCTATATAGCTTTCAGAACGTCAACCACGTTAATATTTCAAACCAATATAGTTTGCAAATAGAAAAACTTGCTCGGTAGAAAAATGCGCTTCCTGAACAATTGAAGATAAACCCTTTCAAAAGCTATCTCCTCCGAAAGTTATTATCGTAGAACAATGATTTAGATTTCATAGAACGCGCAGAGTTGCTGCATAGCTGGACGTGGGTTTCTTTTTAAATTCATATTTTATTGGTTACATTGAAAAATATACGGAAAAATTCATGATTTTTAGAAAAGATAATCTGAAATTTCATGAATGATAAACTATCGCGAATTCTAGAACAAGCCCACGTCCAGCTATGCAGCACCTCTTTGCGCATTCAGTGATCCCTAAATCATTACTCTATGATGAAAACTTTTGGAGATAAGCTTTTGAAAATACCTAATTTTCCTCATTATCTCCGTAATTATTTAGACAATGGAAAAAAGTCTTGATATAAACTCCGTATTTATTTTGAAAATACATACTTATGCCAAATTTCATAAATCTAGATCCCATACATGAAACGCGACACTTTCTTGATTGCGTCCGGACGTTCCCCTAAAAGACACGGTTCGTGTCAAATTCCGGATAATGGTAGGTTTTCTGTTTATAACTCATCTTATAGAGAATTTTTTGCGCATCCAACGATATAATTGGCTCTCAAATACGTCCATCGGTTCTTCTCCTAGACGGGGTTGAAGACGCGTACTAGCGTGACCTTGGGGCGCGCCAATGGATGGGTGACCTCCCTCTTCCCCCCTTATTACGAGTCAGTTTTGAATGTTCCTCTACGGGAATAGGAAGAGAGTTCATTCATGGCCTTGCTTGATATGCTTTCGTACTCAAACAAACATTCTATCACTCAGTGATATATTATGATGGTGTAATTGAGTGTGTTTTGAGTCCGGATGCTGAATCATCAGCTAATTAGCATGCTCTGTAAACATATAATCGCCTCCTGGAGTTTTGAAGCTACAGTGTCGCAAATCCAGCCTTGCTCCTTACCAGAGTCCCGTGCAAGACAACCCATATCTTGCATATTTAGGGACTAGGTCAGCTTTTATAATAAACTGGCCTAAAAAGTAAGAACGCTGACTATTTATGACAAGCGGGGCAAAGGTGGGAGTGCTTCACTTTCCTGGCGACCTTGATAATCTTGGACATGCTTAAAATGTTCGTTTATCTTTACGAGCGAATCCGAAGCCTCAGCTACGGATCCGAGCGAAGTTGAGGAGGGACCTTCGCGGGTTGCTTTCTCAGATGACAACGAGAAGTGGTCCGGGGCGCATGACTCCAATGTGCTCTGAGCTATACCGGTCCCGCTTCAGGGACGTTTAATCCTTGACAGCCGGCTTTTTGTGAAGAGATGTTCACCGGAACATGATCTCCGAAACGTTAAAACGTTGTGTCGAGGTGAGCATTTCTATCCTATTTGCCTTTCTTGTCATAAGTTAGTTATTTGCAGCGTGTACTGGCCCTTTCAGGGTGTCAGCTAAAAACTATGTTTTCTGTGCCAGTTAGTTCTGGAAGTTTCTCGCCGCAAAAGCGGGTAGGCGAGACAACAAGAATGACAAATATAACAATCGAAAGGGCTCAAAAAGAGCTAAAAAGCAATAAAGATGATTTGAAAAAAAAATAGTTTGTAATGAAGAAAAAACAATTCTAAAAAAACCGCTGTTCTGAAACTTGCATTCGTTTATTTTTGATCTGGATCCTTCCCCCACAGTTTTGCAGGTACAGGAATTCCTGATATATCAACCTATAGAACTTAAATAGAGCTATAAAACCGTGGAGTTTATTTTAAAAGAATACTTGGTTAAAAAATAAGGAAAGAAAGAAAAAACATATTTTAGAAAAATGAAACTACCCTGAAAACTCACCTTTTTGACCTTTGAAAAGCTTCTTTTCCCACAGTTTTTAAGGTACAGGGATGGCAAGCACATCAATCAATAGCAATTGAAGAGATCTATGGATCTGGTGCAAAAATTTTTACAATTTCCCTTCATGTTGAAAATTAAAAGCAAAATAGTTCTAAAAAGTGAAAAAAGAGGTCGGTTTTTGGAAAGAAATACTCAAAATTAAATAAATCAAATGACCGAAAAACTTTTGCACCGGATCTCTAGACAAGACAATTAGCTATCTAGAACATATTTTTTCAATCCTGTGAGTTCAAAATTGTAGAAGGATGTTTTTCAAAAATAATCATATTCATGTATGGTTACGAAAAAACGCTCAAATAAAAAATATATTCGTGACGATTTACACTCAAGGCCTGTTGACACGATCATTGAGTGCGCGCGTGAGCAGTGAAGAGAGGCTCAAACCCCGCCCTTTTGCTCTCGTTTCGAACGCAATGACTAACTCTATGGCAGTGCGGACGATGCTTGTCTTCATCGCGCTATCCAAGGCTTTTCAGTGTCATTCCAGTCGCCAAACGGGGAGGGTGTGTCATCTCTGCTCCCTCCCTACGCGTTTTTTAGGAAAATTGTCCTGTAGCTGAACCTAAAGATTTTTTTTTGAAGCCAGTGCAGCACCCACATTTTCCTCTCTCGCCTCTTTTTTATAGCTGAAACTGCTATAAAGAGTGCAAGCGCCATTGCCTGTCGCTGAGGCACCATCATACGTACATTTACTCGCTACCGCTTCTAGGAGCAGACCGAGAGTTTGACTGGAGTAGTGCAGCGCCACTGCTGAAAGTGTGGTTCGACCGTGTAGACACTCTGACGCGACCAAGTGAGTGACTGCGCGCGTGGTGAAGTTACTCATCAATGATCGTGTCAACA
>JACJUY010005013.1:0-11984 GCA_014220935.1 Platorchestia sp. MABIK
TAGAGCCATGTCCCCTCCTATGTCTTTTCTTTGGCATACGAGTTTTTAGATGGCTTATTACTCACTGTGTTCCTTTTACTTGCGAAGCAATTCAAGCAACCGGTTGACACAGTTACAACACCCCTATGAAAATCAAAGTGACTGAGTTCAAGCTCATCAATTTGCTGAAACCGCTTTTCTCTGCGGAGATTTTCTGTCTCGCTGTTCACATCATTGTTTTCTTCTGCAGTAGAACTCTCATCCGCGGTCTCATAGCATGTTGCAATTATTGCTCCTTCAGTCAGAGACTTTTCTTCGGCAAAGGGGTTAAGCACGGGCATTAGAACATACCCATTTTGCACTTTTGCTGCGGTGGCTCCTACATACGGTGCCCACTTAATTCTAGGCTCTAAAATTACTTCCTTGGCGTCAAACTTCACAGCTGTCCGGTATTTCATCATTTTCTGTGTGCGAGGTTTTACGGTAATGTCTACTGCGAGAGTTACCAATGCCTCCTTCCGCGTCACACACAAAATATTAGGAGATCTCGGTCCTGGCACAGAAAACATATTCCCATACGTGCCAAACAACGATGCTCTCCGTTTTCCGGTCTATTTTTGCAATGATTTTGTTCATCATTTCTACTCCTATTAGCAGGTCTCATGGAAATGCATTCTCCGGCACCACAAAACATCTTTGCAATATTTTCTGACCGTTAACTTCTATAGGTACATTTATTTTCCCAAGCACCGGCACAGGATCCTTTCCAATTTTTTTCAATGCAGTCGATGTTCCCTTTACACTGGCATTTTTGATTCCCGCAACTACACGGAATTTGTTATGTCCTCATTTTATTGATCTGCAGCCACTCCAGTTGTTATAGACTCTTTTCTCTTCCGTCGCAGCGATGTCGTCAATTTGTGATGGTAAGCGTTTTTTATTATTAATTACATCATTCGATAGTCGTGACACAAGGTCACAACTCTTTTATTTTACTAATGAAGATAAAATGAGACTTTTCAACGTCCACAGAATAATTATTAATTATCAATCAATTTATTTGGTAGCGTGCCACTAACAATTTCGATAACATATCTCCATCCTTAATGGGAAATTAACAATGCAGGAACCACATTAATTATTTATTCCCTATAAAGAACACAGGATTAATGACACATCTAATGAATCTAGCGCACCTATGACAGTTCAAGTAAATAAACGAATGAACGCTTAAGGCGTAGCATCGATACACCTAATGCACAGGAGAAATGGTTATGAATTTGCTTTAAGGGGATATGCACTAATTGGAACTTATCTTATTCCGGATTCCAGGAAGGTGTATGCTATAGGCTCCATGACTGCTTTAATTTACGTAAGGAGTTATACGTAGTTTACACGATTTTATACAAAGTAGGGACAAGTAGGACAAAGTTGGACAAAGCCGGGCCCGAAGGCCGGCCGCTATGTCACGCGTCTTTACTCTCTAACAGTCCGGAGCTTAATGACGCTCCCGCTTCCTCAAAGATGTAGCGACGTGGGTAGCGAGCTGTCACGCATGACTTTACACGATATCTGTAGTAGAATCATAAGATGGATTAAATTCCAAAAATAAGCGGTTACGTGTGACTGTAGCATATTGAATTATATTCGTAATGGGAAACATTAATTCTCGATAATTGTACTGGCAGTCTAATTAACGTTAGCTACTGAACAATAATACAAATACCACTTAGGGTAGAATCTTCCCCGTGTTGATGTCCGGCAACCCGTTCGGTCAGATGACGCCCTTTCTTCTTCTCGTTCTCGAAGTCGATGCGGAAGGGATGTCGGAAGAAGGTAGAAAGTAGAAATGGATAACGGCCAGCGCGCTTGCGACACTCCTCACGGCTGATTTGAACAGGTCAAATACCAGAGCGTCCTCCATTAATGACCGTTTCTCATACGTCGTGATTAAAATCACGACATCTTTCACCAAGCATATGTTCGCTCCCGTGCCAAGAAGTGCGGTTACAGGTGTACCATTTGCATGGAGTATGATGCTGGAATTTATTAGTGGCGTTAACGGCCTCCTGGTCCGTTTTTTGGCGGTCCAGGGAAATGTTGTGTCCTACAGTTAGCTCTAATGTACCCGCACTTCCCGCAATTGAAACACGGCGGCGGCACTGTTCTGCACTGAGCTAGGTCCACGGCAGGTGCAGGTGGTACTTCTTAATGCTGCTGTGGTGCCCTTACGTGGTAATTTTGGTGATGATGGTTCCTCAGGCTGCCTCCTCTCCAGTGTGGTGTTTCGTCATAGCCTCTTTGCTGATATGGAGAGTGACGCGCCTGTCTGTTTCTTCCACTACATTGTGGTGTTTCATTACTGCCTCTTTGCTGATATGAAGAGTGCCGCATCGTGTGCCCGACACGCGCAGATTCCTGCTGTGGCCTTCTTTCGCTTCGCTCAGGTCTCTCTCTCTCAGATTCCCTTCTTTCTGTAGTTTGTCCTGGTACTGGCAGCACTCGTCGATTTTCCACCTCTACTGCAATGTCCCTCAATTATTGAACTGTGGTAGCCGCGCATCACTTTGAAACATCCTCGTAATGTCTGACCTCAATCCCAGCCAAATTAGATCAACTATAACTAGCTCCGGGTGTCCGGGGTAATTCGCCTTGTTTAGTGTCTCAATGCGAATCACGTACTCAGTAACCCCTTCTCTTGCCGCCTGCTTCTTGGTGATGATCTCAAACATCGCCCGAGTGGGATGTTCTACCTGACCTGCTTATGAACACAGCCATTCCTCTGCTTCTCGCAAATTCGTTAGCGTATCAATTTTTTTGTTGCACACTTCTGCCTCTTTTTGATCCATGTAAATGAAGAAGACACGGACCTGCTCGTTGTTGTTCAGGTGACCGGTAAGGAACTTCAGCCGTGCTATATGGTTCCCAACATTATCACCCTTCTTGAACTTTGCCCCCAAAGCTCCAACACAACTAGTAACAACTGGCATATTGATTTCCTCAGGCTGAGGGGGTGCCGCTGCCTCCTCTACCCGGGCATTGTTTCTCCTCTCTCTTCCAGGCATGATGTTGATCTTCTTTAAAACGAATTCACGAATAATTACTCACCGTTCACGCAGGGTAGTTGTGCAAATTTTCAAGTTCACTCACAGTTAGACTACGACCTCATATTACCTCAATCGTTCAATAACACTTAAGTTTTACTCCGCTGCTATTTGTTCACTTATAAACACTTAAATGTTCTTCATCTATATTTTGTCACAATTATTTGCATCTCACACTACACCACTGACGAACTTGCTGCTTCAAAGGCATAACGCAATCTCCGACTATTATAGTACTTCACATGTGATGAATCCCATCTAAATTTCACTTTCATTGGAGCAGGAAATACACATGAACAAAAATGATACAATATGGCTGTTACACTAACAAAACCCAAAAACACTATCGGATTGATCTTGCCAAATTACGCTGTCATGAGACATGGGGCCTGCCCCCTCATTAATTTAAATAAACAAGGAGACCGGGTTCTCGGAAATGAGGAATTGGCATACCTCCATGAAATCATGAAATACACAAAAATACAGGCACACTAAATATACACGAATAATTGAATTAAAAAAAGTCCGTTACATATACTAAAACAAGGACGGTACTCACCGATGTGAAGGAATACCACTTACGCAAGCGTGGTTCTATGCGCATCTGTGACGATGAGAGATGTTGCTTCCGACATTGGGTATATTGTACACCATGGAAATTTCGCATAATTTTATGATTACGGCAGTGAGTCATCCAACACGTTTAGGAAGCTAACATACAATGGACAATTTGTAAGGAATGTTGCAATATCAATTCTTCAAGCCTACTACCCTTTGCAACACGCTAACCCCACTAACGGAATTGGATGGCCGGCCAGCCCTTTTTACGTTAGCTACACCTCTAAACATGATAGAACAAAACATATTTTATCATTACGTTTCCAACAGCACAGGACACGGTCATGGCTTCAAATCACACGGTGCATTCTCAAGTGTAGCTTCAGTTCAAATCCCCTGAGCTATTGTGGGTATATCAGCTTCATGTGGGTTCCCCTTATGTAGAAGTGGAACCATAGGCGATGATTTTCTATGGAGAACTGCAAAGATCACAAAATTTACCCATTACTTTGATCGAAAAAATGTGCTCATTTGCACATTTAGTGTTTACTTTAAATGACATTAACTTTTCATTACATTTTTTTCGCACAGCATCTTTTGTTCAACCAGAACTAACTCTCACCCGCCCAACGAAGTTTGATCTTTATTTCTCTGATTTCATGTCTCGACCACGGAGGTCTTTGTGCGAGACTTCTTTTCTCTGCAATGGAATGAGAGAAATTTAAATTAAATTTTGACATGTATAATTACATTTCGACGCACGCTATGTGTTTTCACGTATTTCCAGAGTGTATTTTTCAGTTTAACTTCATTTTCACTACCTTCTATTTGTAACACAACACACACTTTCTCCGACGGTTCACGGAGCTAGACTTAACCTATTCCATAAGCTACGTCTAAGTATGCTTGAGGGCTGCCTTCTATTCGCACTTGCCCAATCGTACTTCTCCGGGGCTTCATTAGTGCCCGCCTACACCTTTCTACTTGGTGGTCCTGGAGCTGGTCTTTTTCTGTTTGCTGTTAAACTGCTGTAACAAGCACTCTGTGATCCCTGCCTTCTCTCGAGAGTCACCGTTGCCCAGAAAATTGTTGCTATGGTTACCCTCTGCTCCTTTAAGTCTCAAGTTTTTGTCACAAATCACTGTCAAACCCTTGAGCCCCAACGACCGTTGGGGCTCTTCCACTCATGCCTCCCCAAAATTCTTTACTAATCATAACATGTTCATGTTTCCCACGACTCCGCACAGGACCGTTTGGCTATAATTTTTTTCGCCAGATGTGGTCAAAGAACACTAACTCTCTGTCCAAGCCTCTCGAGCTATTGCTTGCAAAATCCTAGCCAAGCAAAACATCAGCACAAGCTCAGACACATGTGAAAAATAAACCTCCAGGCACACAACATGTTGAAGCGACACGCTCGTGCTGTTGGGATACGTAATTTTTTATGTGCGCCAAGATATCAACGAATCTTACGGTATGCTACAAAAAACGCGATGCAAAACATAATAAAAGGACACAGTAAAAGGACACAATAAAAGAAATCTAGTGAAATATTTCATGGAATTCTCCATAAATTCACCAAATTGAATGTTTTTTAACACGATTTTGTAGAAACTAAAGCCTTTGTACGGCGATCATTTGTCAAAGATGCAACTGGAGAAAGTGCGAAGTGTATAAAGTACGGCAGGAGTTTACTTTGCAAAGGCTGGTCTACCAGTGGTTTGCTATATACGCCACCTAAAGAGCAAACACAACACAGTGACGCCTGAAACTGTGGACCCAGGTGATTCAACTAGTAGCCCAGAAAACAGAATTCGTATTGGAACCAAACCCCTCATGCAAGAGAGAGCAGAAGTGAAAACACTAAACCTAAACAAACAAAAATAACAACTTTCGTAAAGGTGCATCAAAGTACTACAGAATAACAAGGAACCAAGCTTGCAGCAGTTGATGGCCGTAAATACAGTTTCAAAGAGTGATTCATTAGAGAATTCTTCTCAGATAAAGGTTTTTCTCTCCCTAAATCTTCAAATACTGTGATGGGCATGGATAACAAATTACAATGGTATAAATGTAAAAATATGAAGAAATTCCGGGAATTCCCGAGATTGTCTTCCTGAAATCCCGGGATTCCAGGATTTTCATTTTGTCCCGGGATTGCAAACCCTAGCTCGGAGGGAATAAAATATCTTACCATAACACAAATGTATGATATTTACTACCTACGCTGATAATACTGGCACAAAAGAGTTCACAGGCGTCAATGACATGAAATGAGATGGATTTTTGTACAATGCTAACCATAATATTTGCAACATAGCTGGAACAGTACTGTAATATTCTTACCTAGTATGGTAGAAAGATTATTAGTGCCTAATCAAATACTAGCATAACCAGTTAGCATAGCAACACAATCATTATACACCAAAAGACATAGTAACACACACATAGATTAATAATCCACTCACCTCAAAAATATCCTTCTTGTTCGAAGCAGCTCTAAATAGGGTTTTAGGCCAATGTAGAGGGAATAAGAAACGGAAGCTAGAATATGGTGGGCTCAACAGCGCGCAAACACCACCACACAAGCTTAAAAGCGCCACCTCGCGCAGCGCGAAAAGCCACGAAGCGCCAGTAGTTGCCGACCAACCAGAGCGCAAGTTTGGCGCGGTGATGCCGCACCAAGCCTCTACATGCGGCGCGCTTCAAGCAGCCAGCCGACACCTGAAGGCACACACATAGGTTTAGCGCAGCCTCAACAGCTCCAAAGCGCCACCACGTATCGGCCAATGGGAACGCTTTTAAGAGCGACGGCGCCTCACCAAACATTATGTAAAGAGGTCCAGTACGAGCTGATTTAGTCTTCTCGCAGCAAGTCTCCTCACAGCGATTTTCATCGCAGCACTCGTCTAGCAGCAGGCTACCCACAGCAACAGCCACTCACGCAGCAGTTCTCTCCCAGCAACTCTGATCTTTACTACAAGTCTCGGCCGCTCTGCAAGCAGTAGCTTCGCTGCCTCCATCGCCGCAACGCCACGTCCTGGACCCGAGTCAGTTCCCTTCTATCGGCTCTGATACTCCCAAGTTGGAGACACTCGGCCAGCAACAGCCTCACCGTTTCGCACTCAACCGCCACTCACGCGGCGACCTCCGACAACCGTCGGTACTCCAAGGCGTCCTTGGGTGCTGTACCACCTGAATGTAATATTCTTTTGTGTATCATTACTGTCGGCGATATTCACAATAACACGGCATTTATTTCAGTTGTGTTTTCCTCACCCTGTCGGGCTCGTTTGTATCTCAGGCACTCGCTTCGGGCATAGATATTCCAAGTTTTAGATATTCACAGTCTGCTCGGAGCGTAAGGCAGCCTGAGGGAGAACACAACAAGAAGCACAGTCAGGATAGACAGGGAGAAATAGTAGTCTTAGAGTTAGTGAGTATTAGCCAAACCTTAGACTCGGGGTGCACTTGACCGCCATGCACTGTTAACGCGTCAAGATCTCAAAAGTAACTGGCTGCAGGTGCTCACCGTCTCACGATCCGCAGCGTTGACACAAAGATGTCTCTAACTAGTAACTTACATTTTACACTATAATACACCTCTCTCTCCTAAATTAGAAACCTTCCTTGTAACCCTATCCCCTATCGTATCTAGTCAATCCTAAATCTCCATTCTCACAACAGGTTTCTGAGCTCGGTTCGACCTGCGTGAGATGCTAACACTTGGAGGTTCGCACAGTCTAGCCTCCTAGATAAGAATCGAGTTGTGAGGTGTCTCTGGGTCAGGCTCACTAGTTGGAGGTGTCGGGTGTGGACCTCGAGCAGGTTGTGGAACCAACAGGGTTGCTTTAACAGGTTTCTCCGTTGGTTCGTCGATGGTGCTCGAGCATGTAATAACTTGGTTCTGGTGTCTACGCACGACTTCTCCCCCCTTCATTTTGCACTTGTAGGATAACGGACTTGTTTTCTCAACGGTGGTACCAGAGGTTCATTTTGGGGAACCCGTCGTATAGTGACGGACCATCACGGGCGACTCCAGCAGGATGTCAACCGTGCGAGACCATGGGTGATATCTCTTCTGAGCGTTCTGGCGTTGAGCAACTTTAGACGAGATCGCTTCCGACGACCAAATTAGATCCAAACGAGAGCGAATTTTCCTGCCTAGCATTAGCTCGGCGGGCGTAACACCTGTTGTCGTGTGGGAGGTCAACCGATAGTTGAACAGGAACCTGTCCAGCGCTAGGCGCAGGGGTTCAGTTGACTTCCATATATTCTTCCTGAACGTTTGTACTATACGCTCTGCCAGGCCATTAGTTGAAGGATGGTATGGTGAACTCGGAATATACCGCATACCCCACGCCTTCACAAAATCTTGGAATTCAGCCAATGTGAAACACGTTGCGTTGTCGGAAACAATGGTTACCAGATTTACAAACGTCGCAAAGGTGTGTTTCAGACACGAAATCGTTTCACTCAAGGTTTTAGTCAGGGGAAAAATTTTACCCTACTTGGAGTGTGCATCCACGATCACTAGATAGTACTTTCCATCCATTGGGCCCGCATAGTCGATGCGCATGCGATGCAAAGGCTTCGCCGGCCATTTCCACAGATGGAGTTCAGCTTTCGTCGGTGCTGCTCGGGCGTTCAGACACTCACTGCATGACTTAGTCGTTTCTTCTAAGTTTTTGTCCAAGTTTGGCCACCAAACATACCTACGAGCTAGTTCCTTCATCCTGGACGATCCTGCAGGGCCAGAGTAAAGTTCCTCTAAAATAGCTTGCCTGAGGGCTTGGGATACAATAATTCTTGCTCCCCAGAGCACACAGCCATTTTGTGGGGACAATTCGTCCTTCCTCTTAGTGTACGGAGCGAGATCGGGGTCCCCGATTACCGTCAAAGGCCAGCCTCCTTGACAGTATTTGCATACTTTCGAAAGTACTGGGTCCCTTAGGGTGCCGTCGCAAATGTGGGTGCTGGTGACCGGAGCTGACTCAAGGAAGTTCACTAGGGACGTCCATTTCGCTGGGATGGGCGTTGCTTCCTCGGAAATTGTCAAGGGCAGACGACTAAGAGCATCAGCCGTGCCCAGCAGTATGCTCGACCAGTGACGCAAGGTGAACTTGCAGGATTGCAGCAGTAGAGCCCACCTTTGAATGCGCCCGGATGCCATCGGCGGGATGCTCCTGCCATCATCAAATAGTCCTAGTAGCGGTTTGTGATCGATTATCACTGCGAATTCCTGTCCCCAAAGGTAGCAATGGCATTTACGCAGCGCAAATAGCATGGCAAGGGCTTCTTTCTGTCTGGGAGTAGTTACGTTCTGTTGCTGTTTGAGTTTAGGAGGCAAAATAGGTGGGGCGCTCAATTCCGTCAATTAACTGACACAACACCGCTCCAACACCATACGCACTACTGACAGCCACTACAACAATGGGTAGGCTAGGGTCAAAATGGATTATGGTCTGAGAGTTTAGGAGGGCTTGTTTAGATTCTTAGAATGCCCTCTCCTGACTTGCATTTCACTTCCAAGGAGTTTTATCCCTCAGTAACGCTTTCAGCGGTTCTAACATAGTGGCCGATGATTTTGGAAATTTTCTGTAGAAGTTTAGCAACTCCAAATAGGCTCTCAACTGAGTCACGTTTGTGGGAGCCGGTGCATTATGGATTGCTGCTACCCTCTCTGCAGTGGGGTGCAACCCATCCTTGTCGATTTGGTATCCGAGGTAGGATACCTGTGACACCCCTATTTGGATATATCTGAACGGGTCAGTAGTTTCCTTAAGTCGCAACTTGATTAAAAACTTAAAAACGATGAAAATTCCAAGGAATTTAATCATGTTTAATTGGAAAACGTTTCGGAGTCCAGCTCCATCATCAGTTCACAAATACAATTCATTATGTCTGCAATAAAAGAAGAAACAAAAATGTTGTAGACAGTCATTAAAACAGATCACGAAAACAAAAACAAAAATATAAGCATGTAATAAAAAAGAGAACAAAATTGCTATTTAGTTACTATTTGGAATGGGAATGAACTATCGGTATTGTTGAGGGCCGGTTTGCGTTTAAAAATATGTAACGACTCTAAAATCCTAAGGTCATTTGAAGTTGAAGCGGAATCAAAGATTGTGAAGTCTTTGGAGGATATCGGTACGTTGCATTGTTCTGCGTGATTGCGTATTGCGGAGTGAGAGGGGTGAGCTAATTGGTTTCCAGTACGAAAGCTTCTACCGCGATGTTCGGCCACTCTGATGTAAAAATTGCGTGACGTCATGCTGACGTACGATGATGTGCACTGCACACACCTGTTAGAATAAATCAGAGAGGCCCGCATCTCCACCGGAAGCGTGTCCTTGTACCGGAAAAAAGAAGCCACCTTAAAATTATTAACTAGAGCTACGCAAAGCTGAAGGTTTTGAAAGCATTTTTCACACAATAATTTTATCTCGAGTCACAATTTCTCAGAGGACGCTCCAAAATACGGGAACGAGCAGTACAGATTGTCTTTATTTTCTCTAACAGTTTGCGAAGCGTATTTCTTAGACAGAAATTTCTTAATTTGTGAATTGACGACACCCAAAGGAAAACCGTTAATTGTAAAATATTTGCGTAAAAATTCAAATTCACAATGAACATTTTTGAAGGTTGAACATATTTTGTAGCCCCTATTGATTAAAGTTTGAACACAATTTTGAAACGCATTGAACAAAAACTAAAGAAACTGGAGCTTAATCCTGTGAAAGTTGGTTTACGGTATACTGACGTCTGAAAGTGATCTCCGTCTCTCGTGACGAGACAATCGAGGAAGGCCAGGGAGTTATTCTTCTCAACTTCTACGGTAAACTTAATTGATTGATGCTTATGATTGCGATAGTTTAAGAACTGCTCAATATGAGAAGGATGGCTAAATAGAGCTAAGGTATCGTCTACGTATCGATTGTAGAAAACCGGCTTAAACTCAGTGGGACATTCATCTAACCACTTTGTTTCGTGGAAACACATAAAAATGTTGGCAAGAGACGGTGCCAACGGAAGCCCCATTGCTAGACCGTCGATTTGTTTATAAAGTTTGCCTGCGAATATAAAGCAAGATTGCATTACTGACAATTCCAGTAGTGTTCTGAACATTTTGCGGGTTAAACCCATGAATTTTGAACTACCTTCTGAAAATAAATGATTTAGACAAATGTTAATAGTTTCTTCAAGAGGAATGTTGGTATAAAGGGATTCAACATCGAATGAAGCCATGGTTAAATTTTTTACATTTAGAATGCTTCTAATGTTTTCGCTAAATTTAAAGGCATTGTCGACTGTATACTCGTTTGAAGTTAGATGATTGAGGACCGGTACAAGGAGTTTACTTAATTTATAGCTCGGACTATTATAAGCTGCTACAATCGGCCCAAATTGAAATTTTGACAAAAAATCAGGTTTATGCATTTTTGGTAGACCATACAGTACTGCCGGAGAAGAACCTGATACATGCAAATTAGATAAATTTTCTAATAGCGCGTAAGTTAACTCTTTTAAGCCACGTAAAAAATTATTGATTTTGTCTTCAGCCCTCAGTATTATTTTATTCATTGGTTCTGTATTTGAAACAAATTTGGAGGTGTCAGATATTAAATCAAGCATGCTTTCCTGGTATTTTGGACGATCAATCAACACAACTCCTTTCCCTTTGTCAGGTTTCAAATTATTAACTGCTCGTTAGCGGCCATTGATTTCAAGAGGGATACGTCATTTTTATGGAAGACGGACGAGAATATTTTATGTGGCTTAAAACTATAATAATGCTTATGAGCTAATGTTTTCAAATTGTCTATGAACTCCTGATAGTTAGTACAGGTTTTATTCTTAAGAGCAAGAGCTAATTTCTCAAAGGCTAGAAAGTATTTAAAGAAATTGAGTACATAAACAGGGAGACAGAAATCTAAACCGAACGCTAATAGAATTTTTACCCTATGAGATAACTGAACTGAACTAAAATTGTAAACTACTTTCTCCGGATTACAAGGTTGAATTTCATTGTGGATACCCAAGTTGCTTAGTTTCTTCAAATGAGTTCGTTTGGTGTGGGCTTGAAACTGGTCCCTGGAGACGCTTGCATGTCTTCTGACGACGTGGGCGTCAAGAGTGGAGTAAGTAGACCGTACTTCACAGGGCTGCCACACCTTGGGAATTTTCCCCAGATCTTGGGAATTCGGACATTGTCTAGGGATTTGGGGAATTCGAAACAAAAAGGCTAAGAGTTTAGGGAATTTGGGGTGTTCATACAATATACTGTATGTAAAATCTAAAATTGCTTAAATTAATATTTGCTTCTAGCATAAAGGTAGA
>JACJUY010005013.1:26740-42385 GCA_014220935.1 Platorchestia sp. MABIK
CTTTGAATACCATGTCGCATTGAATCTTTATGTCAGGAATGTCATGTGTACTTTTCATTATTGCACTCGTGCCCTCTTGAGCATTTCGCTTAAATTTCTGTGTGATTTTACTCGCGTGTTCCACGTTCAAGAAAAAAATGAATATGTTTAATCTTTCAAATTTTGTCGTTATTATCCATGCTGATAAATAAAGGTAAACTCGTGGTGCAACTATGCTAACACTGCTATTCCTAGTTTCTTTCTTTTCTGTCCCTCTCTCTCACTGTGTATTTCTATCTTTAATTTCCCTTCCCCTAAGACTATCGAGGTTGAAATCCCTCAATCGGTAACGAGAGGCCGACAGGCCCAGCCTCGTATCGTAACACATTTATCGTCATTTATTTCCGATGACGTATCTTTCAGTAAATTTAATTTCCGACAACCATTAATATTTTCAGATGACATTTATTTTCTGATAACTAAAGGGAAAATAATTGCAAGGGATTAAATTAACAGGCTTCCAAATTAGAAATTTAATATTGAAATGATGACGTCTTCTGATTCAAATTAATTGACACAATCGATGGACAGGAATTTGTTATAATAAGCTCATATCGAGGTGAGGCCTCGTTACTGGATCAGTTAGCGAAACATAGATCATGCAATGCATCAAGTGAATTTACATCAAGTCAATTACGTGACTTCAATAAATCGTCGCTTCGCATACCCGTGTTAAATTCTCACGATATAACCGCTCGACATCTATAATTATGAAGGAATCGCTACGAGGAATACTGAAATGCTACGTCTGGCCAACGACTTTCATCTCCTCGAAAAGAACCATATAAAGATAAACTCTCGCGGATAAGCACAATTTCGAATCAACTCTACAATCTGCCTCTCGTGCTCTTCTACAACCAGCCGACGCGAAGCCTTACCATCACCACCAGCTTCCCTATTCACATCACCACCACGACGCTGCTGAGGGTCTACAACTTCGAATTATCAGATACCTCTTTCTATTTCATTAATCAAAATGTACTTCTTGTATTTGGAATCTTAATCATCTAGGATATAATTCAAATCTATAGATAGAATGCGGGATCCCAATTAATGTTTCTCACTATCGTGGGCTTTTCACTTATTAACAATTAACTGCTATAGTGACACGTCTGTTCGTAACGTGTTTGTTCGCTAACGTGGAGACGCGCCCTCGGCTCCTCAAGCCGGGTGGGCAAGGGCAGTCGAACGCGGGGATTCGTCAAAGGCAGTCGACGAACTTCCCTTAATAACTTAGACATTGTAGAGAAACGATACAAAATCATATAAACTTATTGGTGTCTTCCACTGCGGTTCGGCGATGAACGTGCTTCGCTTTAAACTACTGTAAAAGTGACAATCGACTCTGAATTACCTAGAGATTCATCATACTGTATAATTAATTGTGATTACGGATCATAAAAGCAACCAGCCTCCTCGCGCATATTTCATCGACACCCAAACTGGATCCCGCAGATAAGTTAACATATTTACTATGTGTCTAACCAGCTTCTCTCTCCGCAACACTGTGATATGTCTGCGTCAATAACCAACATTTGTAACCTTTCGTGTCTTTAATTTCCTTTGTAAGTTAGGAAGAGATGACGATGAAAAGAGACGATGAAGAGATGACGATGATAATGATGATGATTTAAATAATAATAAAATGCACATTAATAATAGCCTTCAGCTCTGACCTCAAGCTTACCGAAGAACAGAGATAATTAATCAATTATGACGACCGTTATTAATGATTGATTTACTATAAATATTATTTGCCCAAGTAGAGGGCTGGTGGCGGCTCCAATTATACTTTATCACGATTAATAAAGAGTAGAAAATAGAGAATGGGGCGAATAGAAATGTCACGACATTTAAATAAAGAAAAGAACATCCATTACAATGACAGCAGCGGTGGAAAACGCGAACAGAACACCCGCGAGGGTAGCGGACGAAAGCACGACCTCTACTTCACACAGCTGCCAGGCTAATTGTGTCGCAGCCTTACCGAAAGGGGCAGCTTCGGCGTCTCTATTACGTCTGAGAACAAACGCGTTCTCATTCACGATACTTTACGTTAATAATTTACCGGAAATAGCAAGTGTCGTCAGATAATTAGATTGGATTAAGTTTAAATTTTAATTAGCAAGAAATTTATATAGAATGAATAAGATCCTAAGTATCTACGGAAAGAGTTGAATTATATGAAGAGAAATGGAAGTGTCTAGCAGTACAGCTGTCTTCAGACGCTAGTGACGTGTCACTCCCAGAGTGGGGTATCAGGGTGGGTGTAGCTTTCAAACGACGCTCGTCGACGTAGTAACCGTTGGCTGCGATGTTCTGGGCGATGTTCGTAGAGCCAAGCATATGCTGTGCTTATCGGCGAGAATATATTTTGTGAATACGGATCTTTTGTGAAAGTGATCGTTGGCCAAACGAACCCTTCTTCATAGCGCTTATTTAAACACGACGGAGAGTAGCTGAAGCGTAAAACACGACAATTTAACCAGAAGAAGAACAATATAAGCAAGGAACTTTTTCAAGCCTGAGATGTGGATGACTAAACTGCAATATGGCCGGGCGCGCTGCGTAGATGCCTCTGGGGATTTCAGCGTGGGTAAGGCGCCCTGCCATAAATGGGTGGCCAGCTGAAATCCCCTAAGGGGTTTTTGGCTGTCATGTGCTTGCGGATTGTGCGTGGCTCTGTAGATGATCTTTCAAAATCAACTGGGGCTCTTATAAGAGGACAATAGTGTGGGTGGCAATTAAAGTGGTTTTCATGATGTCTGTTGCTTTGTTTCCGTAATGATGATTGTGACAAACTTTGAACAACGATTATATGGGGTGCACTTGCTGAAATGATGTGAATTTTGTACTTTTGAACTGTGAGATCTACGGCGTGATGTAGTACGAATTACTGAAGCGCTAGCAAATCAATGTTAATGCTACTACTACTTTCTAGTTCTGTCGCCACCTTAGGCCTTAGTGAGTGAGGCACAGTCTTAGCCTTCCAGAATTTTGATTTAATGTATTATAGTATAAAAATGTAAGCTACTAGTTAGAGAGACCTTTTGGTGGCAACGCTGCGGATGGCAATACCCGTAGCCAGTTCCTTGTGTGTTCTTAAATTAAGTGATGCTAAGTACTTAATCTAACTACTCCAAACTAAGACTAACTCCTATTTTCATTATTATATTTCATTACTATTCTTCCGCTCTTATCTTGCTTAGTCATCCTCGAGTAGAGTGTTCAGAGCTAAGAAGAAATCTCAGAGGTGAGTGGACGTTTGATCTATGCGTGTTGTTGCTATTGTCTGTTGATGCAATGCTATGTGTCATGTCCATTGATGTATGAAGGAAGGTAGTCTGGTCCCCCCCCCGTTCGGTATATGTCTTTACACGCAGGATCAATAAATAGCGAGTATTTGTAGCTTTATTTAATCGTTGGGTAGGTAATATCATTAGGTGTAATTAATGTAAGGTAACGCAAGGTAGGGTAAGGTAAGGGTAAGGGGTAGCTTGGGAGCAGTTCAAGAAACAGAAGGACATTAATGAAAGTAAAAACAATATTTTAAATGCCTGGACAAATGACTACTTGGATAACAAAAGAATTTACTTTTAGTTCTTCATGATTATTAACGATTTACTATAAATGGACGACAAAAATTCGTTGAGAAATGAGAACAGAAATCTCTACCATACAAGAAGCATTTTCGAATACGACAATTATTAATCGACATTTGCGACACTGAAAACACATGAACTATTATTCGTCCATCAACTACTAACTATTGTGATCTACCAAATAATGAAAATTAATCAAATCGCTGGAGACATTCTGACTTCAAGGAGTCAGTGTCTGAACCTAATTTCATTCGAGTTTTAATACCTAGTTACACGATGGTATTATCCAACTACTAGGCACAGCGCGGTACGCTTGGCTAAGTCTCTATCCAGCTACTTGGCGTGCTTCGGACACTCTACTCATAATATAAAAATGGTAGGAATAATATACCATCGCTACTCTTGAACACAATGAGATGTAAATAACTAAGCATATTTTACACTTATAAAAAGTAAACAACTAAGCACATTTTACACATATAAAAGTAGAGACTCACCCAGATGATTGTATACGAGAGAACACGGCACAACTACATCGTACCAGTGCTGGTAGGACAATGGGCTGGTGTCTACAACTTGCCGATCGGCCTTGGCAGAATGTTGCCAAATAGCCTTTACTATTTCAATGCGTGAGGCGCTTGGGCCTGATTCAATTTTTTTATATCCATAAAAATGGAGTTGGAATCACAAACGCTACTGTCATTAATAACAGTTGGAATTAATGGAGTTGGAATCACAAACTAGCTTTGGTACAAAATTCATTATTATTAATTTAGAATTTACCGGGCACCAAAGATGTCTATTGTTGCATTTGAAAGGCTATTGGATTAAGCACTTTTAAGATTTATGCTAGGCTATGCAGAGAATATTACAGGGAATACTAGGGTCAACTTCACTTATGAAAGTTTTTCCTTTTAGAGCAGTCAAGGCCTGATAGGAAAAGGCTGGGAAATTTTCGTACTAGCTCTTTAGGTTGAGCAATCAGCTTATGCACGGAGCCTGCCACTACAGTTAATCAGGTCTCTACCTAGCAATGCTGGTCCCTCCCTTTCTACAAATTCAATAGTTTCTAATTGAGGGGTCCTATCACTAGCTTCACGCTGGAATTTATTCCTAATTTCTCCACAAACTAATAGTTCAGCCCCACCTAAGTGCTGAGCTTAACATCAGAAGGTCTCAACTCGTTTCTTGTCTTAGTGGGCAACCTAAAGTATGCAGCTTTTGAAATGATAGAGCTACTCGCCCCAGTGTCTACTTCCATTTCTAGGAGAATGTTGTTTAGCGACATCTGAGCTTTAATCGGTGGCTTACATTCCTCTGCCATTGAAAAAATCTCTCCATTGCAACCTTGATTACAAACTGGGTAGTCTGTACTGGTTACAGTGACAGCTTTGTAAAGGGTTAGGGTGGTGTTCCCTCCTCTTTTAATCATGCATAGCATGCACAAAATTATTTTTGTTTCCTTTAGAAAATTGTTGATATTTTATTTTGTATCCACATTTTTTAACAAAACCCTTTTGGCCACAACCATGACAAACACTGTCCTTATAGGAGCAATCTCTACGCCGGTGCAGATTACCACAGCCGCTGCACGCTGATTTGCGGCTAGCTTGGGCCTGAGTCTTGCCCTGAGGCTTGATAGCAACTTGCTGCATTTTTTCTGGCCAATACTTAGAATGGAATTTGGTTGCCTCAACACCACAGTTTCTCTCAGTGTGGTTTCTTTAGCTGTGGCCAAATCCCCTGCTTTTTACTTAGTTAGGCCGGCTTCATTGAGCAAAATGTTTTAGATTTCATTACTGGCTATGCTCAGTATAAACCTATCCTTCAGTGTTTCTTCTAGTACCTCCTGTTTAAAATTACAGGTGTTCCTGACAGTGCCTTCAAGCCAGCCACAAAATCAGCAATGCTTTCTCCTTGTTTCTGGTTCCACTGATGGAACCTAAATCTTTCAAAGATCTGTTTGCGAGTTGGCTTAAAATGCCTTCTTAACGCTTCCATTATCTCATCATAAGTGGCATCCAATGTTTTTATGGGAAATCAAATCCTCAATTAGTCTACAGATTTTTGGACCCACTAGTGCAATTAGTGTTTGGGGCTCTCTCGCTGTCTTCTATGTTATTCATTACAAAATTACATTGTAACCGGATTTTATACTCCCCAGATTTCTCATCCATGGGATTGAACTCCCCCACCGAGCCTACTGTGGGAATCTTGGATATTCTTCAGTGCAACACACTAAGAAAAAAAATCACTAGATAGATTCTGAGTTCTCTCACTAGTCACAGCCTAGTGAGCCCAGTAGTTCTACCAAAATCCTCGTCGCCAATGTAATATTCTTGCTTAGCATAGCAGAAATATGTTTAGTGCCTAATCAAATAGCATATCCAACTAGCATAGCAACACAATCAATATAAACCAAATGACACAGTAACACACTCATAGATTAATAATCCACTGACCTCTAAAATATCCTTCTTGCGTGGAGCAACTCTGAATAGGGTTTTAGGCCAGTATAGAAAAAAGAAAGAAAGAAAAAAGAAAACAGTTTATTTCCAATAGATATGCTACAAAAGTACGGTCATTGGTTTTTAAAATATCTCAAAGTACTACACTTAGATGAGACACACACACGAGTATTGTAATACTCATGTCACAAGTCGAAAAATGATTGAGGGCAATGTACTCCTAATCTTACTTAAATTACATTTGATGATACATGTAATGATAATTATTAGAGATAACACAAAATCATGACTTTTGAAAGTTTACATATACATGACATAAAACTTCACAATTATTGACGCCAGGAAATACTATTTGAATCGCTTGTTTCGGCCGATGTTCAAAAATGTTATTTCAAGGAAAGCGTGAAGAAAAAAAAAGAAAAAAAACATATATATGCATGAGGAACACGAAAATTACAAGTTTTGTATTTCTAATTCAATCATTTTAACTTAACCATCGTCAGTTGACATGCATTTTATTTAAATATAAGTGGATGATCACACAAAAAAATATATATGTTTTTACGCGAATGCTTTACAATAATAAAGAGATGACGAGTTAGGTAATGTAGCAAGTTGAGAGTGGACAAAGAGAGACCATTATCTCCAGTTAAAAATGTCAGTTGTCGGTTTAGTACACACATGTGCATATATACATGTAAATATATACACATATACGTGCACATACATACCTACGCACATACATACCTCTAGCACGTAAACATACACAATTACATTTCTATTCATCGAGGAAATCACAATACATACGCGTTCTTTAAAAATGCTGTGCGATGTTCTGAAATATAGGATAATCCCCAAAAGAAATTCGTGACAACTGCTTCAGTATGTGTTGCTGCTCACAAATTCTAATGAAATATTGTAACGATGTTGAATTCTTATATTGTATCGAAAAGATTATTGGAACGCCCTCTGAGAAATAATATTATTGTCACTCGAGATAAAATTATTGTGTGAAAAATACTTTCAAAATCTTCAGTTATGCGTAGCTCTAGTTAATAATTTTAAGATGGCTTCTTTTTCCGGTACAAGGACACGCTTCCGGTGGATATGCGGGCCTCTCTGATTTATTCTTACAGTTGTGTGCAGTTCACATCATCGTACGTCGGCATGACGTCACGCAATTTTTATTTCAGAGTGGCCGAACATCGCGGTAGAAGCTTCCGTGCTGGAAACCAATTAACTCACCCCTCTCACTCCGCAATACGCAATCACGCAGAACAAAGCAACGTACTGATATCCTCCAAAGACTTCAAAATTTTAGATTCCGCTTCAACTTCATATGACCTTAGGATTTTAGAGTCGTTACATATTTTTAAACGTAAACCGGCCCTCAACAATACCGATAGCTCATATCCTTGCAAATAGTAACTAAATAGCAATTTTGTCTTCTTTTTATGACATGCTAATATTTTCATTTTTGTTTATGTTTTCGTGATCTGATTTAATGACTGTCTACCACATTTTTGTTTCTTCTTTTATTGCAGACATAGTGAATTATATTTTTGAACTGATGATGGAGCTGGACTCCGAAACGTTTTCCAATTAAATATGACTAAGTTCCTTGGAATTTGCTTCGTTTTTAAGTTTTTAAAGATTATTGGTTCATAAGCGTCTGATTTATCATACGTGGGTGATCGCGCAACAAATATGCATATGCATATATATATATATATATATATTTTAAAAATGTTTTATAATAATGAAGTGAAATGAAGTATTACGTAGTGAAACATTCACCCATCAACGCACGCATAGCGTGCACACGCACACATATACGCAAGTAAGCATGTGCGCAAATATCAGCGTAAACAAGTCAGTGTAAACTAGCATTCCAATCGAGGGACTCCGAGAAAATACTTTTTATTGCGGCCTGAAATTTTTGAAATTTCCCTACTAGAAATAGCGGCACAAAACAGTCTACTGAGTCAGAAACATGAAAACGATTGTCCTATACAACGGTTCCCAAGTCCAGAATATTTCCAGAAATATGTGAGCCTTAGGTGCGGTTGTTATAATATACTCTGGAGCGTAAGAGATGAAATGATAATTGCACTACACTAGCCTAACAAGAGCAATTTTGGACGTGAATAAGGAAGAAAACATGAATGGCCTATAAGGGCTTCATATTTGAAAAAAAATCACATAATCTTTGAAATTTGGTGCAAAATGTCTGCAACTGATGAACATACATAGGTATCACATTTTACATGTAAAAGACATTTAGGCTTTTGATTGCTTTACAATAATAGAATGAAATGATGTGTTGGGTAGTGTTAGAAGCTGAGAGTGAGAAAAAGGCTGGTATTCATAGTTTATTTCCCAGTTACTTGTCCAGTACACACAGGTGTATGTGCACATATGCACACCCATATGCGCACATACACCCATATACACACACACATATACAAAAAGCATGCTTGCAAATCCCAGCGTAAAGGCGATCAAATCATAATGCCTACGCATACATTCCAAACTGTTACGTGACGTCTTGAATCACAAAAAAAATGAGCAAGGGAGCGTATTCAGCAATGGAGATACCAGGCAAATGAGATTCGTCAATACGTGTTCAGTATGTTCAGTAACGAAGAGTTAGCGTTGAGACGCAAGATGACGAATTATTTTGGCTGTAAATTCTCTCGGTCTTTGAGGGATTTTAATACTCATGGGAAGTTTGTTCCACAGTAAGGCGCCTGATTTTGACACAGCCTTCTGCCCTATGAGAGATGAACGATAGTTGACTAAGACATCGTTGTTTCTGTTCGGCTTTTGGTTGGTTACAGTGGGTGGATGGAACGCACTATCTCAGCATTGCTGTGAGGAAGGTACAACGAGGAGAATACGTATTGGGCCCTCTGCATGAGGATCCTTTCTTGAATAGGAATCCAACCGAGTTAATTAAAGAGAGGGATTACGTGATCACTCCTTTTGAAGTTACCGTTGCAAACCACCTTGGCTGCGAAGTTTATGCATTTTTGTAAATCCCTTTGGAGGTATTGAGGTAAGTCTCCCCATACTAGGCTGCAGTAGTCAATGCACGATAATACCAGGGATTGAATGGCTAATAATCGGGATTTTTCATCTAGCATACTCTTTGTGCTATGAAAAAACATTAAAGTTCCGTAAATTTTGTTGCAAGTATTCTCAACGTGAGACTTGAAAGACATGTTTCTATCGAACCAGATACCTAGATTTTTAACTTTTTCTGATGCCTTAATTTTATCATTTCCAACTGCGAGAGTTGGAAATCTGAAGTTTTTTAATAGCATCTTTGGATCCAAAAATGATGCATTGTGTTTTATTAGCATTTAATTTGAGTCCGTTTCGGTCGTTCCATGATTTCAGGCTAGTTAGTATAGTTTCGGCTTTAATTTGCGTCTGTGGTATTTCCGATACAGAACTTGTTATTGCAATTTGAACATCATCTGCACACATTGCGATCCGTGTGTTAAAAGGCATTGGAGGAATTTCATTAATGAAAATAGAAAACAGTAGCGGACCAAGTATGGATCCTTGGGGAACACCAAAATTGTTTGGAATGAATGGGAACTATTTGTTTTCTATGCGGACTGCACGAAATCGATTTGACAAGTAACTTTCAAGCCATTGCGCGTCCACTCCCAAGTTCAGTATTTTACGTAGAAGTCTATCATGTTCGACGCTATCGAACGCTTTAGAGAGATCGAGTAGCAGCAAGAGTGTTACATTCTATTGATCGATGTCTCTGTATATTTTTTCACAGATATTGAGCAGAGCGTCTTGAGTGCTTGTGTTTCTTCTATGAGCGTACTGATTTTGGTGGAGTAGATTCGACTCGTACAGGTGAAATGACAATTGATTTGTCACCACTTTCTCCAATATTTTGGACATGACAGGTAAAAGACTGATGGGCCTGTAGTTTGATGCTGTATTTAGGTCACCACTTTTATGCAATGGTTTAATAATGGAGTGTTTCCATCGGTTTGGAAACGTGTTGGTTGCTATTGATGTATTAATTATCAAACGAATCCATGGTGCTGTGACTGGGAAACTGTCTTTGATGTATTGAAGACTGATACCATTATGTCCAAATGCCTTTGTGTTTTTCAATGAACATAAGATATTTCTTAACTCTGGGAAATCGACAGGACGTGGTCTCCACCTGACATACGCCCTCGAGGGTGCAGGGGGGCGTTAATTTTCAATTGACGCTTCACCTGGATTGGTACACACCTCACTGAAAACTTGAGCCCCTACTTTTGAAAAGAATGTGTTTTCAAAATGACTTATACTGTCTAAATATTTATATGGGGCTACCTCACTAATGATTTACCAAGTTCGTTCCGGGTTATTTTTAGCCGTTATAAGTTCCTGGTGGAAGTGAGTTTGTTTTACTTCAGTGATTTTCTTTCGAAGAATTTTTTCATGTTCTTTAAATCTCTTGTATAAGGTACTGTTTGATCGATTGTTTTTGTACTCTCTCAAGTTGGCTTTCTTTATTCTGCTCATAGAGGAAATAGGAAACAGAATATAGAAGCACAGTCAGGATACACAGAGTGAGAGATTGTAGTCTTAGAGTTAATGTCTTAGAGGGATTAATGTTGAAAGTAAAATAGGTAGATTTAAATTATTTGCGTTTAAGACTATGAGCTAAAATTTTTTTCGATATTTCCTACGCTAATAATACTGACAAAAAAAGAGTTCACTGGAGTAAAAAACATGAGAAGGATCGTTGTACAATGCTAACAATGACATTTGTGACATAGCTGGGACTTGATGAAAAGTCAAACTACCAAAAATACAGTTGTCAAAATATACTCAGGAGTGTAAAAAACGACATATTGTCACACAAGACTAACAAATAAGTTTTAGGACAAGAATATGTATTTATACATAAATATATGAGCTTCACATGTACATACATGTACTTAAATATTCGCATAGAAGCAATCACATTGCATAAGCATACAACAAAAATGTGGTGTATGGGGTATAATGTAATGAAAGATAGGGTAATTAGCGATAGAAATTCGTAACTACTCACTCAGTAAGAACTGCAGCTTACAATTATTGTGTTACGCAAGATAAGGAGCTTTTTTAATTTTGAATTCTCTTACTGATTGAGGGATTTGATCCTATGGGGAGTTTGTTCCACAGTAAGCCACCTGATCTTAACAAAACTTTCTTCCCAATGTCAGATGAACGTTATTTGATTAGGACATTATGTCTCCTATTCGGCTTTAGGTTAGTGACTGTGGGATGAAATTGCAATATTTCAGCACTACTTAGAGGAAGATGTAAAGATGAGAATCCGGATTGGGCTTTGTGCACGAGAAACCTATCCTGAATAGGAGTCCAGCCGAGCTATTTAGGAGATGTGTAACGTGATCACTTTTTAAAAATTCATCTCCACATACCACCTTAGGTGCGAAATTCATGCATTTTTGTAATTCTTTTGAAGAAATTGAGGTGTATCTCCCCATACTAGGCTACAATAGTCAATATACGATAAAACTAAAGATTGAATGGCCAACAGTTTAGATTTTTTTTCGAGTATAATTTTTATACGATGAAAGAACATTTAAGTTTCATAAATTTTGTTGCAAGTTTTCTCAACGTGGGATTTGAAGGGCATGTTTCTGTCGAATCAAATACCTGAATTTTTACCTATTCTGGACGCATGAATTGTTGCGTCCAGCTAATTTTTTCCATGCATGAATTAGCATGCAAATAACATTATTTCGTTGCACGCTAAGAGATATTTTCTCCGAGTCCCTTGATTGGAATACTCGTCTATACGTAGGAATAAAAATTTAGTTCTGAATGTCAACCTCGCTGTCTTACACGCCTGATTATTTTGATCCTCCCGTTTTACTTTCAACGAATTACTTATTCCGCAAGTCTCTGTGCTCGTATTTCACTGCAAGTGTGCAATAAAAAAGAGTATTCTCAACTATACATTTTGACAGAAATCGTGTTTTCTTTTATAATTGTAGTTACATATATCATTAAATCTAGATTAAGCAACATTAGGGATACATTGTCCTCCATCATTTCTTTCGACTAGTGACATGGGTATTACAATAGTCATGTGTGTGTATCATAGAAGTGTATTTTCCTTACTTTAAGAAATTTTAAAAACCAATTATGTTTTGTCCATCTCTATGGAAATAAACTGTTTTTCTTCTTTTTCTTTCTGATGGCAGAATTTCATCATTCCCAACCGTAAGAGTAAGATGTGGAATTTTTCGATTACGTCCTTGGAACCGAAAGTAATAAATTGCGTTTTACTTGAGACCATTTTGGGCATACCATGACTTGAGGCTGATCAATAGGACTTCAGCTTCAATTTCCGTCTGTGGTATTTCTGATACAGAGCTTGTCATTGCAATTTGACCCTCATCTGCATACATAGAGATTCGAGTTTTAGAACGCATTGGAGGGAAATCGTCAATGAAAATATAAAACAATGGCGGACCAAAATTGGATCCTTGAGGAACACTAAAAATGTTTTGAATGAATGTGGACAACTTGTTATCTAAGAGGACTGCATAAGACCGATTCGATAAATAGCTTTTAAACCAATACTTATCTACTCTTAAGTTCAATAATTTCCGTAGAAGTCGATCATGTTCGACGCTGTCTAATGTTTTGGAGATATCGAGAAGCAGAAAGAGTGTTGCATTTTTTTTTTATCTATATGACTTTATACTTTTTCAGTGATATTCTGCCGAGTGTCTAGAGTGCTAGTGTTTCTCCTATAAGCATATTGATTTTGATGAAGTAAATTTGACTCATCCAAGTGAGATGACAGTTAAAATGTTATCACTTTCTCCAATACTTTGGACAGGACAGGTAAAAGACGGCTTATGGGCTTGTAGTTCGATGCTGTATTGATGTCACCAGTTTTATGCAACCGTCTAATTATGGAGTGTTTTCATTGGTTGGGAAACTTATTCGTTTCCCAACCAATTGATTATCAAACGAATTGATCACCATTGATTATCAAAGGAATCAATGGTGCTGTGACTGGGAAATAGACTTTGATATATTGGAGACTGATACTATCATGTCCAACTGCTTCTGTGTTTTCAATGTGTATAAGATATTTCGTAACTCTGGTAAATCGACAGGACGTGGTCTCCACAGGGCACCAGCTCTTGAAGGCGCAGTGTGGTGTGGTATTCTCCCTCAGGCTACTTGATGCTCCGGGCAGACTATGAATATCTAAGGACTATAAATATCAATGCCCGAAGCGAGTGCCTGAGGTACTAACGAACCCGACAGGGCAAGAAAACCCAACTGGAATAAATGCTGTGCAATTGTGAATATTGCCGACAATAATGGCACCCGAGAAAAATATTGCTGTCAGGTAGTAATGCACCATGATACGTCTTGGAGGACCGTCAGGCGATGTGGAGTGGCAGCACGGATGGCGGTAGAGTGCCTATTGAGTGCGAAGCGGCGGTAGATGTCGTTGAGACTGCGCTGTCGGAGCGTCTAGGCTGCGTGGCGTGAAGCTCGGAGCCGCGGTGAGATGACTGGCCGAGCTTCTTATGCACCCCGTTAAATAGGGCCTGGTGAGTGCAGTAACTCGCTGAGCATGAATTCACATTGATTGGTGGTTAGGTGGCGCCTTGAAGCCTGCCGCTGCGTGGGGTGGCGCCTCGAAGCCTGCCGCTGCGTGAAGTGGCACCTCGAAGCCCGCCGTTGCGCAGGGTGGCGCCTCGAAGCTTGGATGGTGGTGCGCAAGTGAACGGCTTGCTGAGACCACCACAAGGGTACGAATTTTCAACTGACAGTTAATTTGGTTTGGTTTTACATGCTTCAGTGAGAACTTGAGCACCTACTTTTGAAAAGAATGTGTTAAAATCCGTGGCTGTTGCCAAGGGATACTCAAAATTACAATGCGATTTAAATTTGAATACTGAGCTACCTCACTAATGATTTCCCATGTTCATTTTGGGTTATTTTTTGCAGTTAATAGTTCCTGTTGAAAGTGAGTTTGTTTTGCTTGTGTGATTTTCTTCCGAATAATCTTTTCATGTTCTTTATCTCTAGTATAAAGTACAATTTGATCTAATTTTTTTTGTACTCTTGCAAGTAAAATTTCTTTATTCTTCTCAGTTCATTGGTTTCACCAGTGATCCACACAGCGCATTTTGGCTTATTTTTTTTGGTGATGTAAGGTGCTCATTAACTTAGAGCTGCTCTAAAGTTCTCGTTGAAGATTGAAACTTCAGACAGCAGTGGAGAAGAATGGAAGTGTCTACAGATCTCGTTCGGAACCATTTGCATAACGAATTTAAAGTGTTTTTTTCAGCAGCAACATCAAGTTACCGCAAATGTCAAGCGTTTGGGGATAGTGCTATGAATAAACGTACTGTAAGGCGTTGGTTTTAAAAATTCAAATCGGGAGATTTGTCTTTTCGTGATGAGCCTCGTAGTGGGCGACCACAGGTCTTGAATGGCGGAGTCCTGAATACGATCATTGAACAGGACAGTAGTCCAACGAGTGGTGAACTTAAAGACAGTTCAACGTTTCCGATAAACACCACCTAGGTAAGACTTTCAAACTGAGCAAGTGGGTTCCGCACACGTTGTTGGAGGTCCACAAGAGACAACGAGTGGCAGCCTACGTATCGCTGTTTTCTCGCCACAGTACCGTGAGGGGGAAGAAAGGAGGACGTGACGATGGGATATACGCGTATTTGGGAGTTTTACTGAAATGGTAGGGTGTTTTCGTCTCCTACCTCCCACTTGAAATAGTTCTGACACTGTGGGTAATTAATTGGTGTTTGTGCATTCACGTATTTTTTGGGAATTCAAAAAGAGGATTATGAAGAGGATTACTTTCTAGGGGGTGAACACGAGGTTCTGAGAGATGAAATCGAGGTGTAATCCACGTGAAATCCAGGTGAAAAACGGGTGAAGCCCAGGTGAAACCTGAGACGTATTTCCAGTCGTAATCTCTAAGTGATCGAGTAACCCTCGGAGTTACGCGGGTTACTCGATCCGTCAACAACGGTGTAAGATGATCCGTTGCTGAGATTGCTTCTAGAAACACAGGTTAGTGTCACCCGAGTAACTTTCTCTGCAACCTCGTTTTGAAAAGGATTATTACCGGGTTGGGTTATGACGTCACAAATGTTTACAAACAAATTTTAGGCGGGCTTCCGCTAACGAAGTAGCATGTGGGTACATAATGAAAAATTAGTGATCAAATAGGATGAAATTGTATGATGTGTGTATAGTGTTTAGCATTTTGTGAAAAGTTTTTAGCATAAAAATGAAAATTTATGTAAGAGTGACATTGAATCCAAGCAGTGTATTTGATGTAAGGCTAAGAGCAGTTAGTAGGCATTAAAATGCAAGTTTTTTTATTATTCATAAACTTATCATGCGGGTAAAAGTATTACTTTAATTAATATATTGTCCCGCCACCCGACCGTGCAGCGTAACTTTCCGAATTAACGGACATTGAAGACATAGACTTACCT
>JACJUY010005013.1:57839-83065 GCA_014220935.1 Platorchestia sp. MABIK
ACCGAGTAACTCATCACACCAACACGAGTAACCGAGTAACTCATCACACCAACACGAGAGACTAACAACGAGCTAACAAAAGGCCACGAGGGCAAGGGCCTGCGGAGGTACTCACAGGGGTGGGCAGATGGTTGGCCCCAGGTAGGGCGGTCTGCCGCCTTACCTGAAACAAACACGCCATGTTTAGCGCCTCATGTTCTTAAATAATGCGTTTAGCTTACGGTACGTTGCCTATTATTACATGGGGTTACCTATATTTTAAAATAATACGTTTAGGTAACGTGGGGTTACGTATCTTTTAAATAATTAGTTTAGGTTATGTGGGGTTGCCTGTTACCAAACAGAGTAAGCTAATACAACACGGGGTTACTATTTACCTAACAAATAGGGAAAGTTCAGATTAGGTGTGGTGACCTATTTTACCAGCTTATTTTAATTATTGATTATCCCTGATTGATCTAAGTTTGTTAAATGCATTAAAAATAATGAGTTATATATCATCTCATCAATTATCTTAATCTCAGCCAATTAGTATTTTTCAATTATGGTAGTTTTAATAACATATGAATGCAGATTAGTTTAACGCTCTTTAACCCTAAAGAAAGTGATCCTAAGATGGAAGAAGGAAGACACAACTTAGTCCGGAGTTAAGGAAATGGGGAATCTAAGCACAAGGTGTGCTCCCACACAGAGTCCTCTGCGCATATAAACTGTGAGTTAAGCGAGAAGTTTATGTTAAAAGAGAAGTTTATGTTAGGAGAGAAATTTATGACAGAAAATAAAAGTTGAAGAAAGTAGTTGATGCTGAAAAACAAGACAGAAGTGAACTGAAAAAATGGTCCTTGACAAAACAAACAACCGATTTTATTTCAACAAAAAGAAGGCCTACCTAACCTTTCAGCTCGGTACCACAATTTCCCAACAGGAGTGCTAATTTCAATAGATACAACAGTTGTATCCCCCTAAGGGGATCTATTTCACCGCAACAAAAAGGTGTCCCCAACCTTCAGGTCGAGACCTCACATTTTCCCCTTGAGAGTGCCCACAAATACAAGAGTTCTTTCATACCTCTTAGGAGATGCGTCCCAAGAACTGAAGTAACCTGTCAGTTGCGACACGCTGACCAGCTTCAGGGTGCTGAATAAGTCAACTGCAGCCTGCCTCACAACAACAAAAGCGCACTCTTGATCAGCCTCGGACGTACGCTGAGCTCGTACAGGCGGCGGCGGACCGCACTTCGGTCGCCGCGAAACAGACAATAAAGTTTCTAATTACCGGGCCTTCGCCAGACTTCTTTTAATGATGCCAGAAATCATAAGGAGACGCACAAATTCGCATCAAAAACACTCGAGCGTTGGATTTTGCGATAGGATATTAAACCATCGAGTTCCAATGACCAAAACTTAGTACGAAAATCACGAGCCGCGCCATTTCGTAGCTGAATGTGTGGTAAAACTATTTCTGCACGCGATACTGTTAATAATCGCTACAATATTCGAAACGATTTTTGAATTCTAAAGCTAAATTTTAGTGCACAAAAGAAGGGTAAAAGAAAAATTGATTATTTTTCACCCACACTAACAGTTATACATTCGATGAAAATTTTCTGTTTGCACGAGAATGAAAAATTGTTTCCGTATACCAAGATGTCCAGGCGACGTTTTATTAGACACGATGATGATTTCACTTGCCTATTTTGTGCAGAGTTACCAGGCAAAATAATGAGAACATCATAGATGTGATCACACGTGTACAGTGTATACAGAAATGACTTTCGACAACGGCACCGAACGGCACAGTTCATCATTTTCAGATTGTTCATTTTGATTGTGGAGGAAGTAGAAATTTTTTTAATTTATTAAAGTTGCGTGCGAGCGGAGGACTAAGGACAATCACACCACGCTTCACCGACATGCGGTGCCGAGTAGGATTCTTCCGAGGAATGTCAATTCACACGAAGCTCTGACGAGAACAGACACAATCAATCATTCCATTGAAAATCAAGATCTTGAACTCCTCAGGAGCGCAAATTTTCGCGAATGTGCAGCATAACAAGTAATTCAGCGCCCAAAGCTCTCATTGTTTCGTCAGTGATGAAGATTTCTAAAGCCTGCACTCGACTCTCAAGCCAAGAGGATATCAACTGAAAAATACCAGCGACAATATGATGTACAGCTGGGGAATAAAACACAAAAAAAACTTTCTTTAAAATTACTTCTATGATACCATAAACATCCCCATCGAGTTGACAAGCCCAAATCATTGTGAAAAATAACATGAAGCTTTCAAGGTGCTTTGCTACCGTACCTACTACAACAGCCACAAAATTAACCCTCCGAGTTTTCACCGCAACAGGTTCAATAGACGAAAGATTATTTTGATGTCCCGACGTGTCAAGAATCTTAACAATTTTAAATGAAGTCATAAAAGGGCACTTAAAAATGAACGACCACAAAACGACCGAGTATTAAAATTCAATAACTTGTAGAAAATGCTAAACATTTTTAGTTGACAATTCACAAGGAGTAGTTTTGCATGAAGTAACCATGAAAACGCGTCTTAGTTAAAAATTTACTCGAGCAAAAAACTGAGCGAGGCCTTAAAAGTTGCAGTGTCAATGAAAGCATACGAGAAGATTTTCCGTTTCTCTGTTGCATCGTCCTGCAACAATGCATCCATCAATAGGATAAATGCTTCACTTAATGCAAGATTACGAGAGGTATTGTAGTGATAATGAATTGACGTCAGAGATCAGGTAAAGTCAACCAAATCCCCGAAAATCTATTCTCATTTCCCCATTAATATTTACTCTCACACACTAACGATGAAGTTGATCGATTCTCGTGCAAATTAAAGTTCAAAACAGCTACCACAACCGTTAATAGCCAGAACAAATGTGCCACAAAGATTAAATCGATAGGACTAGAACGTTTAAAATGAGCACAACAAATTCAAGCCACTTTTGCAGGCCCAAACGCCGAAGATTATGGGTGAGCTTTTTGTCTAAAATGTCCTGGAAGATGAAGACATTCTCCAAACATAAAATGACCGTAAAACAAGGCAATAAAAAGAGTAATTAACCGTCCTCAGTTCGGTCAAAACACCCTTCGGAGGAGTGAATATCAGCTATGCCTTTAGCAGACAGACTTAGGACCCATTTTAACTCCTTGACCGCGATGGGTTTAACTCAAATGCATATTTCAAGTCAAATTTAATGTCAAAGCAGGGAGCAATTTTGAACATAGCTAACATTAACTAGATCGTGCCTCTATCTAGCTTTGTTTAAGTGTTTATAAAAATTGAATTTGTGTGTACTGGTCAGTCAACTACATTGTAAAAATTCCCTCCGTGTACATGCACCGGCAGCAAAAAGATTCATAAGGCAAAAGTGAAAATCATTCGCATCGACTGCATTGAATTTCAATGTAAAATTTCTGAACAAGCGGGACGTGTGTTTGTGTAAGTTGTGCAGAAGAAATTAGTCAAACAAGGTCGTAAAATCGAGTACATGTAAAACTCAACGGAAGCATGAGAAATACAAAGTTAAATATTGGTATTCGATGTTATAGCTTGTCATCTTATATACTTGGAAAGTAACGACATTTTTCCTTTCGACAAATACCTTTCGATTAAGAGCTGCTCAAGATATTCTTAGTCAAATGATCAAAATACCTCATATTAACATGAATGAATAAAAAAATTAAAAGCCTGTCTTCTTTTATGAGGTACAGTAATGGCGAAAACCGCGTTCTATTTTTGCTTGAATTGGATAGCATGCAACCAACTAATGTCTTCACTTCCTCCACTGCTCGACTTTAATCTTTACACTCAGTTACTCTCTTCTAAAATAACTAAAATATAAAGTTAAATAAACTTGATAAGGGTCCACCGTTTCAGTCAGCATTTCTTTCGGCTAACAAGTTCAGCGTGCAAAAAAAGAAAATTTACTGTGCCTGGTGATGAACAAAGAAATCGACAGACAGAATACATCTGCCACAGCCTTATTAGAAATCCGTGTTGTGTTGGCAGCAAAACATAACCCAGGCGGAAAAAAATATGATATAGATACCAAGTTCAACTTTTCATCACGGCATCTATGATTTTAGCGATTCAAATGTGACTTCTATGCTGAAATTATAGACGCGACGACCGAACTATTATAATGGGTTAGTTTAGAAGTTGGTTTCAGCCTTTCTAATCACAACAAAGGTGTTTCCAAGAGAGGAATAAGTAAAACATAATTTAGTATGGAATTTAGGGATCAAGGAATCTATGCACTAGGTAAGTCCTACGCTCTGCGCTTATAAACAGCGAGATTGAAAGAAATTTAAGAAACAAGATGAAAGTTGAAGAATAAAGTAATAGGGACTGGAGAGAAAAGAACAACATTGAATCGAAAAAGATGGTCCGAAACAAAAAGAAAATATTCTATTTCAACAAAAATAAAACCTACATAACCATGAGACCAGGACCTCACATCTATCCCACGGGGTGTTAACTCCCATCGATACAATAGCTTCAGCCTCACGAAAGACAAAATGTAGAAAAATGTTGAACTTTTATTACAAGAATTGGGAGAGAACTGAATTAATAAATTAGAAAAGCCTTATACTGATTTAGAAAGAAACTTTGTTGAGAATTATCGACCTATTCGAAAAATTGTAGCTCACTCTGAAAAACTGTACGCTGAGTATAATTGCATTGTTGGGGCTAACAATGTGCATTTCACGTAGGAAATAATTTACTGACAACTGCAACTGAATTTTCTGGCAGCATTGGGATGCTCAGCGTTATTGAACTGCAATTCTGCTTTGCCCGTAGCTCTTCAAATTGAACACGACGAGTGTAAATGCAGAAAATGGCGTACGTACTCAGGTATACTTAAATGCATTCTTTTAAGAAAAATACATTCTACATAATCTTTTTTGTAAATCAAAAAACAAATACAGACAACAAAAAGCTTTGGTAAAACACATTTTCAATTTAAAGATACATTGCGGGAAATAAGACTGAAAATTTCAATTATAATTTTAAACATAATATCACTCAAAATTTCAACCACAAATTTTTAACGTACACGAATATCTCAAAGTGCAAGTGCAAGGAACAACTAAACTACACTCTCTTAATACACAGAAATCAAACTAGCATGTATAACAATAAAAGGAGTCTCACAAGAACATATTTTTAACGTACACGAATATCTCAAAGCGAAAGTTAGAGCACCAACTACAATAATGCACTCTTAATACACAGAAATCGAAGTAGCTTTTGTAGTAATACAAGCAGTATCTCAAAAAAATTTCAACGTACATGATGAACACACAGATTTGAAGCGCAAGTTCAAGCTACAACTGAAATTCACGCTCGTAAAACATAGAAATCAAAGGAGCGTGCACAGTAGCACAAGTAACACAATACAGTAGCACAAAGTAGTAACACAAAGCAGCATGCACAGTAACACAGTAGAACAAAGCAGTAACACAAAGCAACACAAGGAGCACCACAACAAACAAGGGGGGCAGGAGCGCTGCGCCGCACACACCAGCCCCGCCAGAGGCCGCTGTGGCCAGGCTCCCCACGCCACACAAATGTAAATGAGAACAGGTAACTCCGAGAGCCGAGAAAGCTTTGCAGCCAAATTTCCATTTCCCTGAAATTATTGAGACATAAAGGCCTTCGCTACTTATTTTTCTTCGCAGGTGCGGAGAGGGAAGCGGGGCAGAAGAGGGCGTCGTTTAAGTAACAACGAGAGAACAGAGGGAGGCGGCATGTGCAATAGCGTTACTCCATGTGAAGGTAGAAGAAAAAGGGAAAGTGTAAATATGATAAGAGGTAATTAAGATAATTGAAGCTATAAAATACAGCCAGATAAGAGAAGTGTAGAAAATCGATAGTAAAGGAAGGTGTGGGAGTATTCTATTGCTCTAGAAAATTTTCTTTGAATAAAAGATTACCCGTATGTATCTTCGAAAATTGTAAATCTTTTCAATTCCTATTGCAGCTCTAAAATATTCTGATTTCTAACCTTGACCAACTCAATAGCGTCTACGGAATTTATCTTCATAGCGTTTGCAAACAATGAACGTGTAAGGAGATTCCTTCATTAAAATTTCAGTCCAAAGAGACCATCACACTCGAACACATTGATTAGTAACCTAAAAATATTTCCCTAAATTACGGAAACCAAGATTCTATTTCAGGAATAATTTTGTAGTGCAGAAAGGTTGGAGTTTGTTGAGTCCCAACAGCGCTAATTTTAGAGCGCGCAATACACACACACAGCAACCAATTGCAGCGAATAATTTTTCCTCATGAAATTGCTCAATAAAGAAGGCAAACTGTGCGTAATCCGACTCATAGAACGCTTATTTACAGACCGCATTCGTAAACCTTGGAAAAGATTGCACGGAAATCGTCGACGTGCGATTCGTTTAACTTTACAAATGGCGAACGACCGGGGATGTAAAAGTGCCGAGTCATGCCCCCAAGTTCAGGGCTAATACATTAAATATTTGAGCCAGTCTGTGGGACACACCCAGGACCTATACACCCAAACTAAAAATACATAACACGCTATTTACACCCCACACACGCCCTAATACCTCCTGCACCGTACACGTCGTGTTCACACATTCTCGAGCCTGGGGATTTTGATGTTGGTTTAGCCGTGTAATATTGCATTTCGATGTTAGTTTAGCCGCGTAATATTGCATTTTGATGTTAGTTTAGCCGTGTAGTATTGCATTTTGATGTTGGTTTAGACGTGTAACATTGCATTTTGATGTTGGTTTAGACGTGTAACATTGCATTTTGATGTTGGTTTAGACGTGTAACATTGCATTTTGATGTTAGATCAAACGTGTAATATTCCATTTTGATGTTAATTCAGACGTGTGATATTCCATTTTCATGTTAGTTCAGATATGAAGTATAGCATTTTAATGTTAATTCAGACGTGTAATATGACATTTTTATGTTGGTTCAGGCGTGTAGAGTTGCTTGCTGCGGGGAATGTAAGGCGTGAAAATGTACGAGTTGTGGTGAGTGAGCAGTCAACTTAGAGACGCATGTCTTGATGGACGTCTTTTAAAATAAATTAAAGTGCGTTGTGAAGTTCATTAAAACAAATTAAAGCGTGAGGTATGTTTGAACAAGTAGCTGATGATGTAATAGAGCATTTAATTTTAGATTTGAAGCGCACATTTTCGAATTGGGGAGTCTTCATCTCTTTACTAGAAATATCCGAAGAATGATCTGTGGGTGGATGCTGCAAGTCGAGTCTACACTGAGCTTTTACAACTGTAAATCCATCATAGAACGACTGAATAACACATCCGTACCGTGATCTCAAACTCAAATGATTTCCTCAACTCAGCAAACGTGAAGCTTCAGTGACCGTAAAAATTAATACCTCACGTCGAATAAAAATAGTTAATTATTTTTTATTTGTATACTTTTTTCAAGATGCAACATTTTATAAATATTCAACATGTTCAAATTTAGCAATAATTTCTGCATACTCGTCAATTTGATATCGTGCTTTGGAAGGATTTATCAAAAAGATTGAGCGGATGAACAATAACGCAAAAAAGTAGGCAAGAAGATGCTTATTAATTTGTTTTTAAACAAGGCTTTTAGATGAAATGTTAACAAAGCTCGAACGATTACAAAGCATGCATTGATAATCTCCAACTTAACAGCAACTTAGGAGTCATGAAAAACATTAAAACCAGCACGAAAAGCACATGGTGTGGAATACTTTTAACCCCAAAATACCTTAAGATAATAAAAAACTTATAAATTCCATACCGTAGGTTGATCAACTTCGGAGAAAAAAATTTCCTTACCTAATTTTTGATTTTATTAAGGTGCGGGGCCAATAATGAAAACAGTGATGGCTTCAGGGAAATCTTGGAGGTGGACAAAATCAAACCACGAGCGCCGTGCGCGCCGCAGTCAACACGGCCGAGGCAGTTCGCTTTACTATTTTTCTTCGGTCATCGGAGCCTCCTGCACAAATATTGGCCCAAGAAATGCCTTATAAGAAATGGAATCGAGTGCTGGGTATGGAGAGTGTAGTGATGGGTGACCGGTACTGGACTGCTGGAGGGTGTAGTGATGGGTGACCGGTACTGGACTGCTGGAGGGTGTAGTGATGGGTGACCGGTACTGGACTGCTGGAGGGTGTAGTGATGGGTGACCAGTACTGGACTGCTGGAGGATGTAGTGAGGAACAACAAGCAGTTTCCTGGCATATAAATGAGGATGAAGTAGAGGCATTGAATGATTCTTCATAAAAATTTGGAATAATGCTGGGATGAAGTATTTGAACGTGCCAAAAAGACATGACAAATTAGTTGTTGATTTTTTTATATAAAGGTAGTGTGTCTACTATCTTAAGAGGCCGCCCACGTTATATTCATACACACTAAATATACATCAATAATTGTGCAGAGATATATGGCGAATTGCTAAGAAATGAATCTCAAAAGCAAGACGAATCGCTGAACCTTGAAGTTTTTACTACCATCTACGATACCTCAGTCACTACAGACAGAATTAAGCCATTTAATAAATCGAACACCCCAAGGCTTTGGCTAAAGCAATTAATCGAGCAACAATCATTTACACTCCTTACGATTGCAATAGAATCGAACCCTCCAAAATCCCCCTGACACTCCGTCCATTGACAGCGAATGCAGATAAGAATCTAACGCTATTGTTTATGGATCACAAAAACAAATTCTTGAAGGCACTCGAGTAAAATCATTTGCATCTAAGATACAGGAAAGAAATGGCGTACAATTTCTCGAGTACGCGTACATCCTTGCGCTTGTTGCCGGGCTTTCTTCTTTATGGACGCGACCGATTCTATCGCACTAAATTATACACAAATAAACTTATGCCGCCGAACATTTCTATAACAGACGCACAATTACGTCGGCGTACATCACGACGTTCAGGTGACTGCTATCTATAAACTACGCATATTTATTAGCCGCATTGAAAGTTGCTCGGCTCGCCGCGCAGACTCGTTCGAGTAAAAATTTAGATTGCTGCATCGACAATCGAACTGAAAAAACCCTCTCGTGGTTTCTTCCAGCGCCGCAGCTCGGATTAAATAAACACACACGCTATATTAGCATCGCCTTCGCGCGGTGCGAAGCAAGTGAGAAATGGAAACCTTTTTTTAGCCTTGGTAGTAGTGAATAAAATGTCTTCATTAAAATTAATTGCGCTAATTATTTTAATCTTGCAGTAATTATGTCACACCACCATCACGTCAGGCCAAAATTTGAAATAATTTGTATCTCCAACCGATATCAAAACACAAAGCTTCACACGCTATTACCACACCATTTATTACCTTCACACTCGTTACCGTTGTATCACCTGGAAGAGGTTTAACCTTTTTATTTCATATTCTTATCCGCGATCTTCAAAAGCGATAACTTGTTTCTTTATTTTTGCCACGTGAGAGCGGCGCCAGTCCCATTGTGCTTGGACCGACAGGTATTTATTTGAGGTATCTCTGGAGTAATAACATGAGAGGGCAGGCATAGCTGCATGATAACGTTTATTTACGACCATAGGCTGGCAGAATACACACAAAGTCGTATACTACAGACAATCTCAACAAATCGCGCGTTGCGGTGGAGCAAGAGAGGGCTGGTCGTGCTCAGCAAACGCTTTCCTGACTCCTCCGGGCCTTGATTTCAACTGAAATTGGGCTGGCTTTACACCACAGGCGCCGGCGAGACACGGAGGTTTATTCGCTCTGAATAGCCACAGGTTTTTATCCGATATTATGTTTTACAGAGATAAGAGCTCTAGAAAACAGAGCTACGTTATTCCACACATTTCAGCAATAGAAAAGAATGGTGGTGAAACACTTGCAGCCCACGTCTAATTACATAAATATGTTCCTACCACACAGAATTGCGTACTCCATGCAACGAATCATTCGAAGAAAAACCCAAGCCCACCTCAACATATAGTTATTTATCAATGCTCAGTGGATATATATATCTAAGAGTTCACCTTTTCCGTATCGTCGGATGAAGTCCTAGAGATGTGGAACTGCTGGGTGGCAAATTTTCCATTTTCTCCAAGTAGTAATGTCACATCTAGGTCACCTTACTTAATTCATAACAAAACAAACCACACACTTCACTGATGATAGTTTCTTCACTTGAATTAATACTTAGTCAACCTTGATTTGAATTTATTTAAATGATTAAATTTAAATCTACCCATTACATTTAGTCTAGATTTTTCCCGTGCTAAAAGTTTCAAGGCAGAAATGAGTTGGATTCATAAGCCAAAATAAAACAGTTTTTTAAGTTAAAACTGAGCGCTCGCGTCAAAGACAGCGATGTTTTTAATGATGTTTTTAACTCTAACATCAAGTTATTTCGACCTCCGGTATTTTGATTGCCTTCTCATTGCTCTTCAAGATCTCTTATTCTCAGACTGCAACGAAGTTTTTACGCTACAAAAAAATGTTTTATTGGAACGAAGAATATTTACTGCTTGAGACAGGGTCGATTCCACGCGGGAGAGTGATTTCAACATGTTTTTGGGTTATATGTCCATAAAAGTAAATTATATGCCATAAATATTTTTCAACATTCCATACACGATTTGTTATCATACTAGAAAGCACTTCGTAAGTTGCACATAATTCATATGACATGGTACGGAATGTTTCTTGTATTGCAGGAATACCTGTATGTGCGAGAGAAGATCTTTTCCTACGTAGCACAGGCTTTTATTAACGTGTCAGGTGAGGGCCTCTACGTTATAATTATTTCCAAGGACACGAAATAACGCGAGTCGATAAGGATTTGCAGGGGTAGAAATCAATACTCAGCGACTCAGGTTTTTCCCAATGAGGTAGACAACGTTCTGTAAATAACTAAATACTTCTCTAAGCAAACGAGCAACATTCTCAAATTATGGTTTTTCACAAATAGGTAGCGATGTTGACCAAGTCATCTTTTTCTCAAAGTTATTAAGGACATTTGTAAGGTACAAAGACCCATCCGTAGGGCCAGAAACTCATTCTTCCCCTAAAAAACCGGCGGGTCCGAGACGCGTTTTCATGAATAGCATTCATATCTGGGGGCCTGGAGGTGGAGGCAGAGACAGGCTTTGAATTTAGCCCAGGTTTATGAGCTTAAAAGTATTTTGCTACACTCGAGTGGCCATTAATAAGGGAATATATTATGTCAGATCGGCACCAGAAATACTTGTTATCGTAGAAGGAACTCCTCGTATATCGTCGAGAGTTAATAATGCAGGTCGTCTCTATGCTCGAGCCACCACGGGAGTTAGTGCAGCAAGAGGCTTTACATACATCAAATATCTTAACAGATTGGCCGTCATTTCTGCAGGAAAATAGGGACCGTTTTATCGGATAAATTAAGGCGCGCGCTTTATTTGAATATTAGTAAAATAAGGAGCTCTGCAAGACGCCGATTTATTTTGTAAGCTTGGGAGGTTGAGAGTAAATCAGCTGTTCAACATTGAATGATTGCAGGCGTCGAGGGCGCGTGAAACGATTACGATTCAGAAATTTAAATTATGACCGATTCCCAACATAGACTACTTAGATGATGGGCCATGGACTTCATAATACGTGTTAGTCACATAGATGAACATTAAAAAAAATATGCGCATAGACCAAAATGTTTGCAGCGCATACAATAAACAATATTTATTGTTATTATGAGCAATACCATTTGATGAACAATAACGTTGCTTAACATTATAATAAAGAATGATAACAGAATAAAATAAGAATCTAATAAAAACAAATCCATTAATGCATCAGATTAAATTTTAAGTTAATTTGAGCCTCTGCTACCATGGCAAAGTTGTTCTTAAGAGAGGAGGGCACCATCCACTGTACAATAATAATGCACACATAATATAACATTATACACCAATAAATTATATCATCCACTGTATTACAATACAAAGTTATTGCTTGCTTGGTTGCTTGGTCCGTCTATCGGCACGCTCATAATGATGCTTAACGACCGTATCTGTGATACGAGTTTAACTATCGCACAAGCACAAGAATATTTGTAATCGGGGGTACTTGCAGGAAGTTTACCTCTACGGTAAGATGAAAATTTAAGAAAGTAATACATAGATACTTAAAATATAGCAGCAGTGTACCGAAAAAAGATGGTCCGTAGCAAAACAAAAAGACGGCAAACAGAGTTTTCAGTTGGGACCTAGCATCTTCCTTGAGGTGGAAAGCTCGAATGAAAATTAACGCTAAGTATTGCACATACATAGCTTTAATTTTCCTTACGATTTTTAATGAAGAAACACCCGCTGAAAACTTGAAATCTCAAAAATGAAAGCAACAACAAATAAGCAGTTTAGTGAACAAAACGCGTAAAGTAATGGAAGAGAAAGTGAGCAGTGGTAGCAAAATTGAGGGTTTCTTTTAATTAAGCGAAAACATCTTGCGAGGCCGCGCGTCGCATGGCAGGCCGAATTAACATGTAAAGCAAACGCTCTATATGTTAATGGCACCAGTAATGCCCACATTTCGATGAGCGGCCTGTTAGTTTTCGTACTCAAGATCACCTGCGTATTTGTTATGGGCCTAGACGAGTTTTTTCCTCGAGATTTATGAGCAAGTTAAGGCACGGTTTCCGTTGACTTAATACTCGTATGCTTGGAGAGCTACTTTCTGTTTTGAGTTGAAACACTCGGACGCGGAATGACGCTCGTTTTTGTGCGACAGCAACTGACTTTTTTTTTGTACTTCGCGCATGCTCAGACTGCGCACGAATTGCGCACAGGTGATCCCTAAACATCAAATGGTGTACTTTTTCAATACAACCAATTGAATGCATTATACTTTTCTTAATAATATTCGTGAACAAAGTTTTGTAAAATCTAGCGTGACATCATTGTTGGTACGGAACGTGTGGTGATCCTCGCATCCAATGCTGAAATGCACTGCAGATTATTCCATTAGATTTTGAGTTAGTTTAACCCTAACCTATACAAAGGTGTTCAAGAGAGGAAGGAGTGTGTGGCATCATTAAATTTAGAATTAACGGAACGGGAAATCTGTGCACAAGGTGTGTCCTCACACCGTGAGCATTGAAACATCAAGATCAATTAACGGTCATGAAACTAGATGTAAGTCAAATAAGGAAGGAAAAGTCACCCAAAAAAAAACAGCTGTTGATTAAAAAAGTAACCATCAACGACCAAATAGTACTGTTGGTCAACAAATGGAAGGCCTACCAAACCTTCAACTGAGGACCTCACATCTTTCCTCTGAAAGTGGGATTTCCAGCAGGAACCATATGTGTCCCTACTAGAGGGCATCATTCAAGGCGCCCGGAATCAAAATCTGTATTTCTTGGTTAAGGAAATTTCGGTAACACAACGGAAGAAAAAAATCTCAAAAGAAGCACTGTACATAATCGGGCAAATTGAATGAAACGTGCCTCCCTCATGGAAGTATGAAATTTAACGCAATACGTAATCCATCTGAGAACATTTCAATGCTTCCAACACAACAAACTTAGCATTGAGATGACGATATGTCAATAAAATACACATTTACAGGAACTATTTGGGCGCATAGAGAGTCGGCGCCGGTGTTTTGCAAGGCGCAAAAGCATTGAGATGACGATATGCCAATAAAATGCACATTTACAGGAACTATTTGGGCGCATAGAGAGTCGGCGCCGGTGTTTTGCAAGGCGCAAAAGCATTGAGATGACGATATACCAATAAAATACACATTCGTAGGAACTATTTGGGCGTATAGAGAGTCGGCGCCGGTGTTTTACAAGACGCAAAAGCATTGAGATGACGATATGCCAATAAAATACACATTCGTAGGAACTATTTGGGCGTATAGAGAGTCGGCGCCGGTGCTTTACAAGGCGCAAAAGAAACATTCCCACCTCAAACACACGCAGAGCCTTCACAAAAAGCTCCTACGCAAAAACGTGCACCCAACACGTCGTGTTGACAGGCATATTTAATCAAGCAGAGTATATTTAAATACAATTCTAGAGAAATAGAGTTTGTTCAAAAGCGCGGGAGGATGTCGACGAGCAAACTTAAGTATTTGCAGGAGTACAGCGCAGCACAACAGCTCTGTTTACTGCACGCAAACATACAAGACCTCGCTCGAGCGCTAGAAAATTTTCATGTCTATTTAACATTTCATAAATATTTAGTCGGTCTGGAGCGGCGGTGTGTATGGGAGTGTGTGGAGTGGGAGTGTGTGGAGTGGGAGTGTGTGGAGTGGGAGTGTGTGGAGTGGGAGTGTGTGGAGTGGGAGTGTGTGGAGTGGTAGTGAAGGGGAGTGTGTGGAGTGGTAGAGAAAGGGAGTGTGTGTGGAGTGGTAGTGAAGGGGAGTGTGTGGAGTGGTAGTGAAGGGGAGTGTGTGGAGTGGTTGAGAACCAAAAATAAATAGCTCAGAACATAAAGACACAAACGCAGACACTTTCAACATTTTCACTCTCTGCTTACATGAAAGTGTAGAATAAAACGCGTGCTTTTCATGGAAATGAGTGTTTCAAAAATAAAGCAATTACTAGAACCGTTGTTTTTTTCTCCCAACTCACGCTATGACTGGTCGTGCAATACCGAATTCGCTCACATGCTTAACTGAAAGCAAATATAAGGGGAAAAGTTTTTTCCGTAACGCGCTACTTTGAATGTACGGACTTTTATTCCGTTTTTCACACGTCATGAGGAGGCATCAAAGTGTGTTAGTTTTGCCCTGACGGGGCCGCTGTGGAAGCGAGAGAACCCGCGCTCACGCCGCTCATAAATCAGGGTTGTCTCAATGGCCTTTTTCTGGCCAAAACCCTCCGACCTTCTCGCGGCCAAAATTCAGCCCTAAGCCCACTCGCAAGCCCCAACCTGCAATGTTGCCACACGCTGAGTACTTGTGTGGCCAAACTCTTTAGTTGCCGAATGATGAGCGCTCGTATGGCAATATTATACTAGAAAAAGTCCAAACTTACACATGAAAAGAAGCCCAAACTTGAGGATTTTGGCCAGAAAAAAGGCAATCTGGGAACCCTGGTGCCCGCAAATGTGTTTGCTCTCCCAACACAAGTCTCGCCACCAAAATATATGGAGCCGCAATTATGTTCGCCTGCTGTCATACGGACACCACAGCGCGGGGAGTTTTGCATTGCGACGTCTGTGCGACACTGCAAAATTATTTCGCACGGACTTCAAGCTTTCTCAACGTCAACACGCAATGGAAATTTCCGTATTTCCATGGAATTTTGCATAGCAGATGAGAAGAATAAGTTATAGATAAATTTAAACCTTGCTAACCACAACGACAGTGTTTCCAGGGAACAAAAAGGAGGAAAGCACCATTTCGCTCATGGGATAGAGGAATTGGGAATTTATGCACATAGTGTGCCCCCACACCTTATACATCAAAACAGCAAGATTGAAAGAAGTTCATGAAACAAGGTAAAAGTTAAAGAAGAAAGTAGCAGGTGCTGAAAAATTGGGCAGCAGTAAATCGAAAAAAGATGGTCCGCAACAAAACCAAAAGGAAGGTCTACCTAAGCTTCAGTTCGGGACCACAAATTTTCTCCCTGGAAGTGCAAATTCCCATACACAGACACAATAGTGGTGTTTCCCTGAGGGGAAGGCACAAGCAGAACATTGCGTTATACATACAAGGCCGGGCCACTCATGTCTACACATATAGAGCTGCAGGCAGACGAATATAACGCTGATGACTTCACCATACACTGCTCGTACAAACGCCTCGACGAGTCGCATGTGAGATTTACGAGCTCGGAAATAAACAAAACTAAATCGTCAACGAGCTGTGCGTGGGGTAAAAAGTACGGTGGCAGCTGCGGAGACTCGAGAGGCAGTTTCTCAGCAGAGTGGGGCCAGTGGAGTTACCCAAAATAAGAAGAAAGAAATGTAAAGTAGGGTATTTTTAACAGTTGATGCAGAAAATGTAAAACATGCGTTTTTTTAGATGTCTTAACGTGAAATGTCTACCCGTAAAAGATTGCTGTTTTGTCATGTTAAATTGTTAAGTTCACCCATTTGCTTGCGGAAAGCGTTACCAAGCGAAGAAAAGCAATTGAGAATTGAATTATTGATTGAAAAAGATAACAATTTATTCAAAAAATACGATGTAAATGAACGCGAAGGATCCCGCCAAATAGAAGGATGAAATAAAACAAAGAAAAAAAGATGCTCGCCAAGCTATAGCAGTTTGGCTAGAGCAAGCCCTCCAAAATTATTCAACAGTATCTGAGTTCAGCGTGAAATTCAAGGAAGTCATTGCATAGTGCACCGGTAAGAGAAAAAGATTTCCGCACGCCTTTTTTGTACGAGGTTAATGAGGCCTCGAATCTAACGGATATCATGGAGGGTTGTCTGCTATTTTCTCCGCGATTCGTTGACCAATAGCAGAACTCTTACACTCGTGCAACATCGCAACACAAAACCAAATCCCTCAAGGCATGAACTGCATTTTCAAACTATTTACATCGTTGTAACGTTATTAGAAAAGTTCTTCATCGCGTGGCTAGGTTCATACTTCTTTTTCTGGTAAAAATCGTCGAGTTTCAGGTATTATTATTATTATTATTACTATTATTATTATTATTATTATTATTATTTAAGAACGTTTTAGTCTCCCTTACCTAGGACAAATATGTTCTAAGAGAGGAAGAAGGAAGGCGCCATTTAGTATAGAGTTGAGGGAACGCGGAATCTATGCACAAGGTGCACAGAAACTGTAAGCAAAGAAAGAAGTTCATGAAACAAAAAAAAGGTGAAGAAGAAAGTAGTAGGAGCTGAAAAACAGGACAGCAGTGAACCGAAAAAAGATGGTCCGTAGCAGAACAAAAACCTATTTTATTTCAACAAAAAGGAAGCCTACCTAACCCTTAGCTTGGGCCCTCACAGTTTCAGGTATTTCTAAACAAAATTTGATCCCCTACATTCTTTAATTTGAGAATTCTGGCCAGCAAATAAAAAAATAAGCGTGGTTAAAATACCAGAAGTATATCAACTGAGTGCCGTATCTCTACCACAACGACGTAGGATGTACGACAATTCGTCTCCTGCTGCTTATTTAACACGTCACCGTATCGGGCGCCAGAAGAGCAACCGACACGAAAGACGCAAAGACTGAGAAATTTGGAGAAAGGTGAGACGAAGCAAGGAGAAGGAGAGAGAATTCTTGCGCAAGGTAAATATATATCTAATGTAAACAAGCATCAAGAGGCGTGTTTACAGGAGGCGCGACACGTAAACAAATCCGTAACGACTCGGAAAGGGGCCAGCACTGGGCCGATAGGGAGGCAGAATGCTAGGCCCAGAAGGCTGTATTTTGAATGAGGCAGAAATGGGCGAAGTGCGACAACTCCTCGCCTCGCGTACGGCTCCAGATCATTGATCTACACTCCATCTAGATCTGTGATCTAGGCTTGCACAGCTGATCTATCATTGACGGAGGTCATCTAACATGGAGTGGTAATCTACATCTGAGAAGTACGAGTAGAGAGGTGGTTTAAAAAGTAGAGTTGTGATCTACGAAGTGAAATGGTGATCTTGATATCGACCGGATGGTAAACTTTGATGTAGTAAAACAATAGTAATGATAGTAATGTGCATTCGTAAAGTAGGTTATGGAATACATGTAGTAATTAATGATTCAGTAGATGTGTAGATCGAACAGCACTAACATCTATAATGCTGATGGTTTACGCTCGAAGTTGCTGTTGTGGGAACGTATTGAGGGACACCTGAGCCGTGGTCAGTACGCCTATAGACAAACATTTTAATATAGAGTATTTTGTTTCTTTTAGCTGTTCATAATTCAATTAAAGGGATTGTACTATCATTCGCGGTGACAAAGACAATCATGAAGTTTAAGTCATATTCTAATGGGATTCATCTGCGACATTATAATTAAAAGGTAATTAGAGATGATCAACTATTAATCTTCAAGAACCATGCTAACTTCTTGAAATGCTAACTGCTGGTCTGCGAAGAATACTGTACGATTAACTAGGAATGTGAAAAAAAATAATGAGAACAACGAAGATTATCCGGTCACATAGTTTGAACTAGCATTAAAACTGTTCATCGCGAACGCAGAACTCGTATCATAGGTGTAGTAGTTGAATTCAACGTCGAAAATGGTACTATGGTAGTAAAATATGGTACTATGGTAGTAAAATATGGTTTTATGGTAGTAAAATATGGTTTTATGGTAGTAAAATATGGTTTTATGGTAGTAAAATATGGTTTTATGGTAGTGAAATATGGTTTTATGGTAGTAAAATATGGTTTTATGGTAGGAAAATATGGTTTTATGGTAGTAAAATATGGTTTTATGGTAGTAAAATATGGTTACATGGTAGAGTATGGTTGTAAAATGACAATCAAAAATCCATACAAAATAAAGCTTTAGATGAATCACCTACGTGAAGAACCAGCCTCGCCGAAGATAAATGAAGACTTATCAGTGGAGGTGCGATCATCTCTGGCCGACAGGCATGTGTGTTTACACAGCAAAGCTTGTGTTTGTTGCACATGCTGTGTTTTATATTTGCTACATTTCAAGATCTCGAGCTGTGTATTTGTCACGACTTTGTGTGTATTTGTGTAGCGCCGAAAGCGTCTTTACATGTTTATTCTAAAGAAAAAATAGAAGTGCAACAAAAGGCAAGAGGGTGAGGAGAGTTTCGTTTCCGCTCTTCGCGACTAGCGTCGTAGGAAGAAAAAATTCGGGAAAGTTTGGCAGCATGCTCAAGTGCGGCAAATTTCACTATCGGCACCCACACGATGCGGGAAATATTCGTACGAGGCCTACATACTGATGAAGGTTCGGCCATAGTTTTGACAGAGTTCTGCTTGATAGATACGATTACAACGAAACGAACACTGGGTGCAGGATGCTGAAAAGTGTCTCTCCCATCGAGCTTTTAGGTTGAGAATTTTTTTCCCCAGAAATAGTCTTCTAGAATGAGGCCAGGGAAACGTTCTTGCTCGTGGATGTTGACGCAACCCAATGACGACCTCAAAAATAGCAATAACATATCTTATTGTAGAAGTAATTCTATACCCTAATGAATTATTGCAGTACAAACCTAACATGACATATACCCTTTTTTTGTACTTACGAGTGATTCACTAGTGCTGTTAGGCAAGGGTTATGAAAAAGGGCGTGAACAAAATATTGACATGTAAAGCCTCAAATACGAAGCTGTCGATTACTTATTTGCGACGAGAATGAAACTTTTTAACATTGATGTGAGCGAAATTTCGAGCATGACCACACGAGTGTGGGCTGTTGTTCGCTTGCTCGTAGTGTAACATGTAATCATCAGAGCTTGGTCTTAACTGGCTTAAATTATACCATTACACCGAAGAACAAACTACTTCTAGTTAGATTAGATTATTAGTTAGTTTAAGCCTCCCTATCCGCTACAAAGGCGATCCAAAGAGAGGAAGGAGGAAGGCACCATTTAGTATGGAGTTTTGGGANACAGCAGTGAACCGAAAAAAGATGGTCCGTAACAGAACAAAAACCTATGTTATTTCAACAAAAAGGAAACCTACCTAACCCTCAGCTCGGGCCCTCACATAGTCCCCTTGGGAGCGCTAATTCCCATAGATACAATAGTTGTATCCCCCTGAGGGAACTACTTCTAGTTATTTTAACAATAATTTTACTATTGATTACGTTGCAGTATTTCCACGGACTATACTTTAAGCTCAAGAATTTTTGAAGGATGAATTAGTTATAATTTCTGACCACTCAAGACTTGCACCTAGCTATTAGCACCACAACTAAGTGACACTACAGCCAACTCCCACTACAACAAATAATTAAAACCACCGAGTTGGACATCAACTAAGCAGTAAAACTATCAAGTAGGACTCAAACCAACCAGTAAATCAACCAAGTAGGACACCAACAAAGCAGTAGATGAATCATGTTTCATAATAAAAAGTGGCACAGAAGCATGAGGCAAAGCCTAAACATTTCAGTCAGCACAGCCCACTGCAGCTGGCGACAAAACTGTACGTATGCGAGGAGCCATTAGAGCGTATGTGCAGCTGCGGCGTGATGGTGTCGCTGCCTTCAAAGTTGTCCAAAAGTACACTGAATTTGCCTCGGGGGTCCCACGAATAGTGAAAAACAAAACGATTGGAAACAAATTAACAGCGCTGAAAAATGACCGTCTCGAAGGATGCTAGCTGAAAAATTGAGATATTTTTACGGTGTGGTCAGACCTGAACTTTAAAACTTCCCTGCGCCAGTAGGGAAACAATGGGTGGACGGCACAGTAATGATCGAGGTAGTAAATTATTCATGTTGTCTAGTCTGCGTCAAAACCATGCAAAATTTCAATGGAGATGTTTGGCAAGAGCGTTGATGACTTAAAGAAAAGGTGAATAATGAGTAAATAAGTTCTCCAGCGACGATGTGGAGGTGATTGACGAGAAATAAATTACTGGAGAACACGTTATGACACTCACCAAAAGAGGACGACCAGTTTGGGGCAGCGGGATGTGTCAGTCAAATATGACATGCAGCTCGAATTATCAATTTCTAATCAGGCTCCCAAAACAACTTCAGTCACTAACTGAACCAAAGGGATATATCATCCCAACGAAGAAGTTACCACCATGTTCAAAGATCGAAAAAAAAAATTTAGCAGAGGGATTTACCTCAATCATAACACGTTTCCTGCGATGGGTTAAACTGAAGATTTACAGTCAATTGTAATAAGCAATTTTGACAATAGCAAACATTAACTGGAACGTGCCTCCATTTAACTTCGATCAAGTATTTATAAAAATTGAATAAAAAGTTATAATCTTTTCAAAATTTTCCCATTCCAAAATAAAAGTAGCAATTTTTATATTTCTAGTCTATGGCACAGACGACCTAACTCGAAAATTGTTTTTAACTCCATTAATTTCAAAGTCACAAGATGAAAACAGCTCTTCAGTGAAACACTTCTCATTCTTTAAATTTCAAGTAGGTCACCAAAATGCACGAAGAGAACGCAAAATACCTGAAACGCGTTAAAAATTCACGCTACCCGCGTCGCAAATTCTAATTCGTTGAAATCGAAATTTCCTATTAATTAATGAAGTATATCTCATCGGTAGAAGGAGCAGTGCACGCAAGTCCTATCATCTCCATAACCTAATTAATCCAATGGAGCATACTTATAATTGATTTATCCAATGAAGTATGCTTAAAATCAATTAATCCAGGCACGCTCATAATTAACACACTAAAGCGTGCTTATAATTAATTGCCTTCAATAACGTGTGCTCGTAATTAATTCACGCAGTAGAGTATGCTTATAATAAATGAATCCAAGCATGTTAATAATTAACTAATCCAAGCACGTTTATAATCACCTTATCCAAGTACGTTTATAATTAACTAACCCTAGCATTCAGGTAACTAATTAACTCAATAAAGTAGGCTCATAATTACTTCATCCAATAAGGCACGTTAACAACTACGTAATCGAATAAAGCACGCACATCCTTCGTTAATAACGCTGCCCAAGCGGTGTGCGGACCATAAGCGAGTCGCAGTTCATTTAGTGGGGTGCCCGGGCCGTCCAGTTTAGCACGGTCTGACCTCACCTGCCGGCGAACAACAGACGCTGTCCAGGAGCTGCGCTGCGAAACATGTCAATGATCGCCCGCAAGTTTGCGGTCCTCGGGGAACAATGATTTCGCGGAGATTTTTCTAATGTGATTTGCTACGACCCTCGACCTCTGAATTTCTACAATTCGAAACTGTGAATTGACAAGATTTAGGAAAAAAGAGCGTCGATGATTTGACTCCTAAGACTGATGAGGCATTTATGGTTCTGAAAGGATCTTAATCTATCGACGACCGCGAAGTTTTACGGAATGCGCGACTTAATGTATCATTCTTACATAATCGATGAGTTCTTCAATGACTTGAAATCAAAATCTAGCGTTCACAAACGAGATACGGGTAATAACTGCATAAATACATATTTGTAAATAGAAAGAATAGTTACCCCGTGTCCAACTCAGTTTAACTATCGTAAAATAGAATAAGATACGACAAAAAAAACTACTTTGTCATCGTAAACAAAATTTAAGACTACGATGCTTTCGTAAGATGAAGTAGACGCAATCCATGAACTTTAGGAGCGCAAAAACAGAAGGTTCACTATATTGTAGGCCGACTGCGGCGCGCTCTATTTCATTTACCATGCTTTAAATTTTAACTCAGAGGCTGACCTTTCTGTCCCCGCCGACTAGGTTAACCTTTGCACGGCCAACATATGCTAACTATCGCGTAAAGGGGCACTTAAAAACAACCGTAAACTTGGAGCAAAACTTGAAACATCTGCAGCGAGGCGCCAACTCAATACGTTAAATCAAGGAATTCTTTACGATGAAACCGGGGGCCCATATACAGGGTGCCCCAAAAAATGTACCCACGCTATGAGGGCGAAGTACTCGTATGCTTGGGTTTGATGTAGGTGGTTATTGACGTGGATACGAGTGAAACAAAGTTAAATAGAAAATGAAAACACTGAATATCAGGAAAGAAAACTTAGTTGCACCTCACACATAAAAAAATACATGAGGAATCGTCAGTCAAAGGTAGAGTACATTTTTTTAAGGACACCCAGTACATCAGCAGATTATATTAGATCTTAGTTTAAGCCTTCCTAACCGCAACAAAGGCGTTCCAAAAAGAGGACGGAGGAAGGCACCGCTTAGTATGAACTTAAGGGAGTGCGGAATCTATGCACAAGGTGCATAGAAACAGTAAATTGAGAAAAAAATTTGAGAAAGAATTTTGTGAAACAAGATATAAGTCGAAAAGGAAAGTGGTAGGTGCTAAAAAACAGGACAGCAGTAAACCGAAAAAAATAGTCCCCAACAACACAAAAAACCTTTTCAACTTTGAGAAAAGGAATGCCTGCCTAACCTTTAGCTCGGGACCTCACATATTTTCCCTGGGAATGCTAATTCCCATAGCGCAAAAACCGAAGAGGAATGTTCATCGAAGGTAATTAAGGAGGGAGATGATTTTTTTTTGTTCGAAGGTGAAACTTAATTGAATGATCATTAGGCGTTCAGAAATTAATCAGTGGAAATTATCGAGCTAAATGTTACTAGATTAGCCCAAATCAAATTTGATCAACTACACACATTGTGCGTTCACATGAAATGCTAAATGCATAAAAATATTTAATTTTGGTTTGTTTTAACTTATTTCCATTCATTTTCATGCATTACTTTTTAGTTGAAGGCTAAGATTTGTCTGATGACGCAATTATTCGAAAGCGAGCACGATAAATTTGAAATTCCTGAAGCGTTACGCGAATTTCCATTTTCAATTTTATTTGAAGAAAAAAATCACACAAATTGCATGGCTGAGACAGAAAGAGTGAATTCATTTGTGTCTAAAATAAGATTATCAGAAATGTACTCACAGCGTTTCAGAAATTCTACATTCTAAAAACAATGACCTTTATTATCGATGAATTTTATATAAGAAGGAACTAGAGAACAAGGAACTTCACTACCTCAAGAAGAACTTAAGAACAAGGAACTTTACTTACTAAAGAAGGACATTCACTAACTAAAAAAGGAACTTAAGAACAAGGAACTTTACTGACACAGAGGGTAGTGTCAAAACAACGGAACGGAAGCGAAGTAATCACAAGAAAAGAAATGAGAAAATTGCCATGAAGAGACAGCGGATCAGCAGTCACGACTGGAACTCTATAATATCAAAAAGTAAAGCCTTCAGGTATGAACTATTTGTGTCTTACAAGGGAGCTGAGAGCTCAGGTTCCGTCACGATCCTACAGAATCCCTTCAACAATCGACGCATAAAAAACAACTAGCATAACAAGAACATATTTTAAGGACTATGAGTTCAAAGGAAATAGCTAAGAAATACACTTTTTGCTCTCAGCAACGAGCAAGAAATGCTTTTTCTGGTCCCAAGAGAAATGTAAAGTCACGGTTGTCTATAGAGAGAAGCTCTAGCGGCGTGCGTGCATGCGTGCGTTCATGGAAGACGTAAGCAAGCGCCTTTATGGTCTGAATTATTTCCATAAGACCCATAACATTCAATGATTACTATAATTATTATTTATACACTTAGCATCATTATTTACAGGTACATGTTATTCAGAAAAATCAGTGCGCTCGTACAGTTTCCTCTCAGATTTTCTCAACACCTGTTGAAAAATTCTTCCTGCTTTGTAACGATGGAGCTGTCATGGCATTTAACAGTAGAAATTGATCTCTAACAACATCGAGAGCTTTTTACGTTATGGACTTATTTGCTATTGCCAAAAACATGTCACCGATTTGCTAGTTAACATCTTTATAACATTAGTGCTTACCTCAAATGACGTTATGAATCCACGATCAACGCCTGCGTTAAAGAATGAGAAAGGCTCCGGGGTTTATTCTAAAAATTAGGTGAAAATACGCAGTTTGCTCTCCACTTGACCATTATGAAGAGCCATTGTCATTTTCGCTGCTCAGTATAACTCAAAACAAAGGATGGAAGAGCCCATATTAGTCGCCAGATTCCAGGCTAAAATTAATTTTTTGGGGGTAAAATTATCTCAAGTAATGGATGAGAAAATTAGATTATAGGGGAAAATTTATTTTAGGGTAAAATTGCTCACTTCATTATTAAAATAGAGCGTGCGTAGCTCTTATGCTCTTCATCAAATTGAGGAAATCTGGTGCGCTTCTACGAGAGGACCCAGGCATCATTTTACTCGCCAAAAATCAAGAAAACTGAGCGCAAAAAATTTGTTTTCGTTTTTTGTAAATTCAACAGTACGTGAAAACTTCGAAATGCTCTACAGTGCCCTCGACGTACCGCATCACGTATACGAGCACGAAGACTGAAAATGCAAACATTGTAATGAATTTGCCAAATTAATGCATTACACTATATTTACCTCATCAAAGAAATGCATTACACTATAATTTCTACATCAAATAAACCAGTTTTATTCGCTACAAAAACTTACTACGGGCAACGCAAGAAGCCGATGGAATTGCAGAAATTTGTGGACTTCCTTGCTTTGAGCCACACTGCGTCGCAATGTAAGCGACATAAAACTTGTAGTGCGCAATGACATAACCATACAGGGGAACTGTGTGCTTAT
>JACJUY010005014.1:0-32542 GCA_014220935.1 Platorchestia sp. MABIK
AGTCTGGAGGCAGCTTTTCTCAGGTCTTGTGGAGGTCCGCGGCTTGCCGCTGGGATCACCACAGTATAAGGGAACAGGAATTGTATCACCTACAGATGCCGAGAGCCCACCAGCGAAATAAATGCACGTCACCGACTTCAAATGTTTAGCGTTTTGCTAGATTGCCTCTTCCTCGGTGCCTCAACAGTTTGTTTCTCGCGGCTAATAAGCAAGAAGAACACACTAAGCGCGCCTGCACTCCATAGCCTGCAACTTTCCTGTACGTAGATCGTCAGTTCCCCAGTTTCGCGTACAGGGGATTTCGTGACGCTTCTCTTCTGCTCGCGTCATCTTGGTGGTCACTAGACGCGGCACCAAGCGGCTGAGTGTGTTGTAATATGACATTGTCATTGTCATTCCCTCCCTCCGGCGAACAACAATGCGGTTGAGTAATCAATTCTCTGTAATATGACTGCTAATAATTGATTTGATTCATTCCCCTTTCATTCCCGAAACTTTCACAAGATCTCCACTAGATTCCTACTGAACCTATTTTTTTTATCTGAATGCATAATGAAAAAAAACACAAGGTCATATTAATTCAGAAGTTTAGCATTTGAATGAGCTACTCGACAGACAAAAAGGACGTCATTGATATTTATGGCCAGCTCTGGCCGCACGACTTGTTACAGAAAAACGAGCTTTTCCCCCCACACAACAGAATGTTGAAAAAACTCTCTCACTATTGTTAACTTGCTGTGCGCCAATTAAAGAATTCCCTTTAACATGAATTCCATCATGAATTCCATTGTATATAAACACAAAGATTGCAACTCAATTTCTGGTGTCACTCGATAACGCTTCCTAACTCTAACCAGCCTCAAAGCACACCGTAATAACTTTCCCACATATCTGCTTGCTGCTTGCCCCAATCGTTTAAAAACAAAATTAAAATTCTAATTAATTTCATGACCTTAAATCCTACCACTCCCAAACACACAAAAGTTTGCTCACCTCCCCTCTGTAGCTCTCTGGGCCTACATCTTGCCGTCGTACTACACACAATGAAGGTGACGGTAAAGTGGGCAACTTATTTTCCACGTTGCGTTTATATACCCCCAAGCCAACTGACGCGCGATGTAGCGCTGTGCGGAGGCCCGCGAAAATACGGCTTCTCCTATTGGCTCGCCCTTGCGCGTCACCTCTCTATGCTTGCGTCCCCCTCGCTTTCATTTAGTCTTACTACTCACAGCCCTCTCAAAAACTTTTTAGAGCCCCCAATAAAACCATCTTTTCCTTACTCGTAGAGAATGAAATTTAATCCTTTACTTTTCTATGCTACGTATTCATGTTGAAATCGGTTCTTTATGTATACAGCTTCACGTACTAGCTCTACATACTGCTCCTGTCCCTCGCCTACTCCCTCCTTCTCATGTTGAGACTCATCCCTATTCTCCTCTCTGCGGACCGCGGACGCGCCCGGCTGTGTTTCGCGCGCTTTTGCTGCTGGCTACGAACACATATATATTACTTACCTAACATGTATCATTACACATGTTTTTATTTTCCTTTGTGAGTTAGGAAGAACGAGAGCTTAGAGTGGAAAAGATGAGATTACGGCTTTGATAGTGTCCTCCATGCACGCGTAACGAAGATAATTAATTGATCATAGGGAATCGTTCATTGATCCTTTTTTATAAATTATTTACATAATTATGTAAACATAGTTTTGTTTATAAGATGCTGGTGGCAGCAGATACCATGTATCCTATCGAAAGGTGACCAAGATTTGGTCGAAAAAATATCAATTCCTGCGTACTATACAACGAATACTGCATGGGTGGGATTTCAAAAAAGTACATAACATCTTCATATATGTATACATATATATATACAGGGGTTGGACAAAATAATGGAAACACCTAACATTTTGGAATCATTATCTTTGAACACGTTATAAACAATCAAAACTTGACATATTTTAAAGTTTTGTTGTTTATTATTGTAGCTGTTGCTGCCCGTATGGTAGGTACTAGTGGAACAGAAACTGCCCGAATGCTTGATGTTTCAAGAGGTACTCTCTCAAATGTAATTACTGCCTTTGAAAGTCGAAGTTGTCTGAGACCGTCGGACTCTAAATCGAATTGTTAGAGAGGGTCGCAAGACCACGTTTCTTAAAATCAGTGCAGACCTCAATGAATGGCAGAACCCAGTTTCCATAAAAACTTTTCTTTAGGAGCTCCACAAATTTGGATTTGGACTTCCCGGCATAGTGCGTCGATTGAGCAAGCACACCGGAAGTCGGCGACAACCGAACAAGTTGGCAAAGTTGTGACAATGATGATAAACTAGCAAGTTGAAACTCACGAGCGGTCTACAAGTTTGAAAGATCGCCTTGGATGCCTCAACGCCACAATGTGCATAACAACAAAAGTGTTTTGTTCGTGGTTTCCATCGCTGCTGTCATTGTAATGGATGTTCTTTTTTTTTATTTAATTGTCGTGATATTTCTTTCTATTCGCCACATTCATATATTTTCTACTCTTTATTAATCATGATAAAATATGTTTTGAGCTGCCACCAGCCCTCTATTTGGGCGAATAATATTTATAGTAAATCAATCATTAATAACGGTCGTCATAATCAATTAATTATCTTTGTTCTTCGGTAAGCGTGCGATAAAAGCAGAAGGCTATTATTAATGTGCATTTTATCATTATTTATCATCTTCATTATCATCGTCATCTCTTCATCATCTCTTTTCACCGTCATCTCTTCCTAACTTACAAAAGAAATTAGAGACACGAAAGGTTACAAAGATTCGCTATTAATGCAGACGTCTAACATGTCACAATGCTGTTGATGGAGAAGCTGGTTAGACACATAGTAAATATGTTTAACTTATCTGCGGGATCCAGTTTTGCGTTGATGACGTATGTGCGAGGAGGCTGGTTGTTTTTACGATCAGGATTTACTATTAATTAGAATAAGTCGAATCTCCAGTTATTATAGAGTCAATTGTCACTTTTACAATCGTTCAATGCAAAGCGGGTTCATCGCCAAAGGCGATGAACCGCAGTGGAAAACACCAGTGACGCTTATATGATCTTATGCTGTTTCTCTTCAATATCTCAGTTATTGAGGGAACCTTCTCAAGCAACCCATGTGTTCGACTCCCCGCGTAAGACTGCCCGTTGCGCACTCCGCTTGAGGAGCCGAAGGGGCGTCTCCACCTTAAGGAACAAACACGTGACGAACAGACTTGTTACTATGCAAAAAAGTTATCGGGAGGCTTCCTGATTTTAAGTAAAAAGGAGAGAACTAAAAATACCGTATAAAACATTTACTCGAATTAAAAATTGCAAGTAAAACAATAAAATTGAACGTTTCGAGCATTTGCTCATCTTCAGCAAAAAACAAATTAACCTGAAAAAACATGAAATGAATTAGAAAGTTAATAAATTGAAAAAACAAACGAAACAAAAACTATACTTGAAAAAATAAAATAAAATAAAATAAAATAAAAAAATACTACCTGTTAACTATTGACAACGGAAATGAACTAAGCTGGTTGTTTAAAATCGGCTTATCTCTTAAAATGAAGAGAGACTCTAAAATCCTTAAATCGGAGGCAAATTTAGATCTTGTTAGAATTTTAAAATTACTGATGTAAAACGGGCTATTGCAATGCTCTGAATGATCCCTAATAGCTGAATGTGAAGGACTAGCTAAAATATTTCCTGTGCGGTAACTCCTACCTCGATGCTCGGCCACCCTACAGCCTAGAGTACGCGACGTCAAGCCGACATACTCAGATGCACATCGTGCACAACAATAGGTAACAGGTAGTTTTTTATTTTATTTTATTTAATTTTTTTTTTCAAGTATAGTTTTTGTTTCGTTTGTTTTTTCAATTTATTAACTTTCTAATTCATTTCATGTTTTTTCAGGTTAATTTGTTTTTTGCTGAAGATGAGCGAATGCTCGAAACGTTCAATTTTATTGTTTTACTTGCAATTTTTAATTCGAGTAAATGTTTTATACGGTATTTTTAGTTCTCTCCTTTTGACTTGTTACTATAGCAGTTAATTGTTAATAAGGGAAAAGCCCACGATAGTGATAAACATTAATTAGGATCCCGCATTCTATCTATAGATTTGAATTATATCCTAGATGATTAAGATTCCAAATACAAGAAGTACATAGTGGTAGAAGAATGAGAAAGTGGTATCCGATAACTCAAAGTTGTGATCCCTCAGCAGCGTCGTGGTGGTGATGTGAAGAGGGCAGTTGGTGATGATGGTAAGGCGTCGCATCTGCTGGTTGTAGAAGAGCACGAGAGGCAGATTGTAGAGTTGATTCGAAGTTGTGCTTATCCGCGAGAGTATATCTTTATTTGCGGTTCTTTTCAAGGAGATGAAAGTCGTTGGCCAGACGTAGCATTTCAGTATTCCTCGTAGCGATTTCTTTATAATTAAAGATGTAGGGCAGTTATATCGTGAGAATATAACAATACCCCCGATGACGGTTTTTTGTTTCAAGCTCCTGCTTGAATATAAGCTCCTTCGTGACTCGTCATGTGCGTCTGCAATGTCGAAAGACGTACAGCGTCGAAGAAAAACATTGAAGCAAACAGCTGAGGTTTGTTTAAAAATAAGCTCTGATTCGAGGTGCCATGTAAAGACGTCGGCTCAGTTGTTCTTTGGGAGAACTTAATCCTGATACTGACATCGGCATCACTCCCTCGCTGCAAATGGTTACCACGCGTAGTAACCTTGAAGTTCAAAAACTCCGGCAATTAAATTCCAATAATAGACCTCGGTCGCATAGTCCGAGGAGGCCTCATTATGTTGATCCTCTCGCAGAAGAAAATTTCTCCGTGTTGGAGAACACCATGTGTCTTGAAGAGAGTGGACGTTTTCCTCGTACGGATGTCGCCCTCTTTTAAATCGTCCGGGAGTTTAAAGAAAATCGCTGCCGTCTTTATCGATGGTCTCACATCTAACCAAAATATGTCGTCACTCCATTAAATTCTCCGTTGTCTCTTCATCCATCGCCGGTGCTTGCCTGATGTGGAAGTTTAAAATTGCATCACGTCTGAGCTCTGCGCCAGTCAGCTGACGCTCGTATGTGAGGTGTCTGTGGTGTAGAGTTACCCTCACGACGCGACCGAGGCAGAGCAGGTTTCTGAATGAGGCATTGTTACTCGCTGGTGATCGCTCCAGCCGCGATGCTCACTCTCAATCCAGCCTAAGCTCTGCGCCTGTGATGTGTTGTCGTTGTTGTCGTGCCCAGGTGTACGCAGTGCAGCCACGCACACACGCAGCACGCACGCACGCAGCACGCACGCACGCACGCAAACCTGAGCACCGGTGTTGTCGTGTCCGCACGCAGATGTGTACCCGCGTTGTCGTCGTTGTGCAGGCACGCACGCAAACATGCGCACCCGTGTTGTCGCCGCTGTGCCCAGCCCTTCTTCCGTGGTGGTGATCGTGATGAATGGAGTGGTGAGGGTGGTGAACGCGCCAGAGGTGGTGAGGGATGCCGTGCTTGATGTGTGTGTGTGGCCCACGGTTCTCTCAGCACCGCCTGACTCGACCGTCCTGCAAGGGCCCCAAATTCTTTAGTCGGATGATCGTATTTAATTTTTCAATACCAGCCAAGTTAGACACATTACTACTGTCCCAGCTGTCAATCTCTCTCAACAGAAAAGTGATATATACATAAAGGACATAAATCGCAATTTTTATGTTCGCAAAATTCAAAATTAATAAATGACATTTAAACGAAATTGATTTAGTCGTTCTTAACGCATGATTCTAATTTTAACAAATGACATTCTAAAATGAAATAAATTTGATCGTATTTAATTCTAAATACATCCTAATGAAATAAATTCGCATGTGAAAATTTATAAAATGAAAAGTAACATGAAATGAAATGCTTACATCGCACATTAGAATTCGAACCGTACCTAAAATTATTCATTTACCTAATTCTTACTCTACATCGTTCCATTTATTTATATGAAGAAAATATGATGTTGATGTAATTATTTTATGATACACATAGATTCCAAATAGCATTAAGTGAAAACGTTGTTTATAATTATGAATTGTAATGACAATTTAGTGACATCCGTAGTAGTTAGTTTGACAAATGTCGCACTGTATCGTTAAAGGTTTACTAATTAGATAGCAAAAAGTTACATGTAATAATAATGATATTGGGCGTGCTATTGAATTCTCAACCATGTGAGGCCGTAGTGAGTGAGGTATAGTCGCGGTCTTCTCACGAGAGAACAAGGGCTTTGTTTACGTCTAGCATTCCAACGGCGAGGGAGGCGAGAGAGTGACGGTCTGCCACTCTCGAGTGCCGGGAATGTTCGACCGCAGAACATAGTAATGTTGCCATGCAACTTTATTAACGTTGGAAGTATAAATGTTGATACACATCCGGTTATTGAAATGAATTGATAACGAGATACATTGGACATACGTACATCCTACAAGTTCCTTGTTAACGTAGAAAGAACACATGAAAATTAATGCAACATAAATTTATCGTTTGATGATATCCTGCAAATAAGTTTTCGTTAGGAAGAGAGAGGAGAGATGAGTAAGTTAGAGATATTAGTTTTAATCGTTCGAACTTTAAATTTTAAATTGAATGCACATAAATTTTTTTCATTGGAGGTGTGAATTCGGTTTGAGATTCGACAGTAACATTTACATTACAGCAAAACTCAAATTCCACCGCTCAGCCACCATTGTTTTGTTCGTCGTTTCCGCACGCGGCTGTCATTGTAATGGATGTTCTTTTTCTCTGTTTAATTGTCGTGAAATTTCTTTCTATTCGCCACATTCATATATTTTCTACTCTTTATTAATCATGATAAAATATGTTTTGAGCTGCCACCAGCCCTCTATTTGGGCATATAATATTTATAGTAAATCAATCATTAATTACGGTCGTCATAATTAATTAACTATCTTTGTTCTTCGGTAAGCGTGAGGTAGGAGCAGAAGGCTATTATTAATGTGCATTTTATCATTATTTATCATCATCATTATCATCGTCATCTCTTCATCATCTCTTTTCACCGTCATCTCTCCCTAACTTACAAAGGAAATTAAAGACACGAAAGGTTACAAAGATTCGCTATTAACGCAGACGTCTAACATGTCACAATGCTGTTGAGGGAGAAGCTGGTTAGACACATAGTAAATATGTTTAACTTATCTGCGGGATCCAGTTTGGCGTTGATGAAGTATGTGCGAGGAGGCTGGTTGCTTTTACGATCAGGAATTACTATTAATAAGAATAAATCGAATCTCCAGTTATTATAGAGTCAATTGTCACTTTTACAATCGTTCAATGCAAAGCGGGTTCATCGCCAAAGGCGATGAACCGCAGTGGAAAACACCAGTGACGCTTATATGATCTTATGCTGTTTCTCTTCAAAATCTCAGTTATTGAGGGAACCTTCTCAAGCAACCCCTGTGTTCGACTCCCCGCGTAAGACTGCCCGTTGCGCACTCCGCTTGAGGAGCCGAAGGCGCGTCTCCACCTTTAGGAACACGTGACGAACAGACTTGTTACTATAGCAGTTAATTGTTAGCAAGTGAAAAGCCCACGATAGTGATAAACATTAATTAGGATCCCGCATTCTATCTATAGATTTGAATTATATCCTAGATGATTAAGATTCAAAATACAAGAAGTACATTGTGGTAGAAGAATGAGAAAGTGGTATCCGATAACTCGAAGTTGTGATCCCTTAGCAGCGTCTTGGTGGTGATGTGAAGAGGGCAATTGGTGATGATGGTAAGGCGTCGCGTCTGCTGTTTGTAGAAGAGCACGAGAGGCAGATTGTAGAGTTGATTCGAAGTTGTGCTTATCCGCGAGAGTATATCTTTATATGCGGTTCTTTTCAAGGAGATGAAAGTCGTTGGCCAAACGTAACATTTCAGTATTCCTCGCAGCGATTTCTTTATAATTAAAGATGTAGGGCAGTTATATCGTGAGTATATAACAAAAGCTCCCGCAAGCATGCCGGAAGTTCACAAATTCCTCTGTGGAGCATCTACACCGATGGAGCCTGCAAATGTTCAAAGTTTCTACGATCATCGAGCGGACGTGCAGTGGCCGGGATGAATCGCAATCTCCCAGCATCAGCGAAAGCAGCATCGCTAACAGATCGGCAAACACCGAAGCTGGCCAACACCTGCACCAGGGTCATATCGAAACTGACCCAGGCGTCCAAGCAGCGGCACCAGTAAGACAATGCGCGAGAAATACCAGCGGAAAAAGCCTACTGAGTCTGACGCGAGAGCTCCAAGCTCCAAATAGAACCGGCATTGAATCAGCAACAACGCATCGCAGGAGAGTGTGGGATTCGAATGGAACTGCTGACTCATAATATATGTAGTTATCACAATTTAATTTTGGATCAATGCTAATTAGTAATATGATTGTACATTGAAAAGTAGAACGTAATAGTGTCCAGAATTACGAGTGTCTTAAGTGCGTTTTGCAAATATCGTCAGGGGCATCAAAGTTTCTACATTTTATGTTCATTGTATTGCGTAAAAATTGTTATCACGTAGCGTCCGCTGCAATAGCCACATCATTTTTTCATGCAAGTGATAATAGTATCGAATGCGATTTAATGGGTTTTGTTTATCGCACCATGTCCTTCGAAATTCCTTCGTGGTGAGTTGTATGTGCTGTTAACTTGTTAACTTGAATTACTTTAATCATGTAAAAAGGGAAGTTGATTTAAACAAAAGGAAAGGGTCGCAGCCACCAGAGACAGGTGTCTGAAATTTTTAGGATCAGTTATTGGATATTACAGACACATAACGTTAGCCTGTTTCATTTCCTATATCTGGCATCGACTTCTCTATAAGTAACAATTATCTTGGTAGCGTTGCCCGAGTTTCGAGGCACATGTTCCACTGGTGGTTCTTGCGAGGGAAGGGTAAAAATACGACACGACAGATAATAATTAATATTGTGTGGGCGGCAAATACGAAATGAAGGACTAGCACACGCGAAACGGACACTAAACCGTTGAACACTCGACAAGGACTTCGACTACAGGAGCAGTCTATGACAGTACAACCTTCGTAATCGCCAAAGTGAAACCCGATCCATGGAAGTCTATCCCTCTGATAGCAAACCCTGAACACAATCCCGAGATACTGAACCAGAACCGACTTTGTCAAAACAAGACAACCCTGGGCTTAGACTTCGCTCTCACCTATAATCGTGCTAGTCGAATATTATCAGAGTCCGAACACGCGACCGACCTAATTGACTCTCTGCCCAGTTACTCTGACTGCTCAGTCGCGCCGCTCAACCCGGAGTGAATCTCCAAATGTTCTCCTAACAGACTCCGCCTGGACAGCGTCACCCCCAGGATGGGGTTCGGGCGGGTAAAACGGAGGTAAAATACAGAATAAAACGGCCCTCCCTTTTACCCGCCCGAACCCCATCCTGGGGGTGACGCTGTGACGCGCTTCTGAGCTATCTCCCTGGCCACCCTCGGTGAACCAAGACCACGGTCATGACCAGCTTATGCGGCTAAGGGAAGAGAGCACTCAGAGGACGATACCTGACGAGGGGTTACCATGATTGAGGGCGTGAAGATGACTGGATGTTGTAAGTTGTAACTAGCCAGTAAAATCTAGGGAAGATGTCGAACCTCCAACTACAATACAGAGTACAGCAAGATAAACGGTGAAAATTGGGCACGTGATGAGCAGTCCAGGCCAGCATTCGTATCGGAATTGGTGATGGCGGATGATGAGTGGCACAGTGTAATGCAAAAAGTGAAGCTACCGCGAAAAATGCGGTCGAGAGTGTAAAAGTGCTATTAATGGCGTCAGTTATTGTGTATTTATTTTAAGTATTCCTAGTGACATTAATTCAGGTATTTGCTCCTATAATCGAATTGTGTTTAAATGTCTTTTTATGCGAGTTCTATTTTTTGGCTTCGTGTTAATCATTAACTGCGTTTTTTTGTTGTGCTGCCGTTTAATTTTTATATCTGCCCAGTGGATGTGTAGTGGTTACTCAATTATATTTGTACTCATTTTGTGAGCGTAGTTATTTGCTGTTATCGACTCACGTGCTTGCACTTAAACTTAAATAAAATTCCGTAAATGTTGTACTGGTGGTTGTCAGTATTCCGTGTTGATTCTGGTGCGCAATGGTGGAAAGATGTAGAAAACTCCCTGTTTCGATTTTCCTCAGTCCTTTCTTTCCTCTCTCTATGTACCCATCATCTCTGTATTTCCGTTTTCTCACTGATTAATATCTGAGATTTAAAGGCATCATGCAAAAACAATCACGTCTCGTTACGAATACACAGTAATATTTCAAGCGTAGAATACCAATTCACCAACGTAGAAAGTGCCATTCACGAGATAAAGGGAATAAATGCGGCGGTTAGGTGCTCAATAATAATTTGTACGTGGAATATTCAGAATTCCGAGTGTTTTTTTTTGCGAGTGGCTGTTCTTCCCTCATGAAGTGGATCTACTACCCTGTATTTTACCTAATTTACTGAATTTTTCAAATTTCACTGTTCACGTTTCCATTGCATCTAGAGGAACGAAAATGAATTTGGAAATGTAAAATTGAATTCTGAACACATTTGTGTCGATAAAAAATATTCGATTTTCGCAATAGAAAAAAGTTATTGCTCGAACAAAATAAAAAATATACATATTTGCGCAAAACTTTTCCCACTACACAATTGTTTACGTAGAAGAACGTTTGGGGTCTCAATCGACGCGGAAGGACTGTAGGAACCTCGTAACGAAGGATTTTTTTAAATTTCGAATTAAAAAAAAATTTTTGTTCTCTCGGAAAACACCTTAAGTAAGGGCGTGCTTGCCCAGCCTCTCTGCCCAGTTGGGCCGAGATCTCTCCATTTGGGCTCATACTCTCCTATTTGGGCTCATTTTGTCCCCATTAACAACGGTCAAGACTGAAGACCGTCGTAGTATATCCATGGCGAGGTGGCGTCACCGTGAGAGGCTAACCTGTCGACTGAGGCACGCCTAGCATGAGATGAGAGTGCCCATTTTTTTCTTTGTCTAACGGTTCTCGTATTCCAATCCCTCTAGGTATGTAGGATGCATAGTTTAATATTGTAGTCGACATTACTCTCATATAGTGGAATGTATCATGAATGTTTTTCATTGTCCTTTTGTTGCCAGAGAAGTTGACGGAAAGGAAATGGAGAGAGACGGAAAAGAGGTGGAGAGAGGGACGGAAAAAATGACTGCCTAAATCAATAGTTATATATTATTAGACCACACTTACCAAAGATAATTAATTGAATACAATGACCGAAGGGAGTTGATCGTCTTTTATTAAATAATTGATTTATAAAAAATTCAAACATTGTTTTGTCCAAATATTCGGCCAGTGGCAGCAAATAATACCAAATATTCTATAAAAAGATTCCTAAAAGAATACGATTCGGTCTAATAAACATCAATTCCAATACACGAGACGACGTTAATTGCATTGAGTTGATCTTGCCATGATCACGCTCCGTAAACGCTTCCATAACAATAAAGTTGATATGATTCATCATATCTCGCGTCCAAGAAAAATTTTTGTGCTCTGGAATGCTTCGAGTGTTACGAAAGGCCTGCGTATTCACTTCGAATCTCTAAAAAGAACTGCGTCGGTCGTCGTACTTACAGATATATTTCATCGCGAGTTACCAACGTATACAAACAAAACAAACAAAACAAACATCGGCATCTACGGATGATTTATTTCCAATTGAAGCATGATACATTTCACCTTTTACATTGGTTTTTCAAATGCCTTATAAATGACACCAGGACGCCATGACGCTTTCCCCCAGTCAAAGACCGGTACCCATTTCAGATTCCTGGGTAGAGTGGGGTATTGTGCTTAGAATTTTTTCTCCTATACCCAACAGAGAAAATCGCCACCAGCGCCGAGACTCGAACCCGCGTTTTCCGCACGGAGTCAGGTCCTATAGACACACGGCTATGGCGAGCACATACAAGCATGCCCAATCTTCGAAGAACCTTCTAGAAGCCTAACATCTGGACAAATCTCCGATACACAGCGTCAGTGTCTCGAACACGTTACACCGTCGTCCCTTCATCGAGCGCCCGAAGTTGCCATCAACTGCTATTTACTCGTAATTCACCCTTAATCTATAATTCTTCTATTTACAGGAACGTTTTTGGTATTTTAGTAAGTATTTCATCATGGGAACTCATATATGGGTTATTGATTCAATTAGGCATATTTCCATGTACGTTCGGATGATTTTCATAATTCTATAAAACGTCGCTTGATCGAGAACGCTTAGTAGCGGTTGTCTACGCCCAGCAACAGCCTGAGGGAACTCGGGGGAGTTGAGGGAGAGACACCATCTAAGCCACAAGTGTGTTTCAGGCCTCGCTGCCTTCGCCTATAGGGGCGCAGACTAACATACTATTTGTCATAACAGAGTAGAACTGTCTAGTGGAAATCCAACATAGTCTCAGTGCGAAAGTCATTCACGTCATCCCAATTCTGTGTTTGAGTGCCCGACAACCAATCTAGGACCTACGGCGCTTCCATGTACTGACGCAACAGGCCGGCATTCCAATCTCGGCACCCGAGGTACCTCCTTACATCTCTCCATCAAAGATGAGTTCTCATGTCATTCAAATAGCATTGTCAACCCAACCGCAATTGATATCCTTAGGTCGTAGTTTCGTTTTGAAATAACAAGCGATGTCTGTGTCAATGCCATATTTGTATCAGAAATAGTTGTTCATCAGTATCTGATTGTAATGCGCGTTTAAATGATTCTTTGTAAGTAAATCTCCGTCTGGGTTACAAGTGTATCAATACCTGTGTTCTAAAAATATGAGACAGGACATGGAAGGCATGAAAACACGTTACCAATTATTATCAGTTCATTCATTTTGATATAATATACATTCAATTTCCCTTATTCCAAATTCTTTCCCTTAGCTATTAATCAATTAAAATCATGGCGAAGACATAGAAGTCACGCCTTATGAATAAAAATTTATTAATGTGACATATACCACATGTCACGACAACTAAAGAAATAAATTGCAACTCAAAATATAGCATCACGACAACGAGTGGAAGAGGATCACGACAAGTGACATCGATGATAGGATGCTTAGGACACACACATAACACCATATCGAGGATTTAAATCCCTTCTTTGACACGTGACTCTCCTTATACATGGAAGGAGGGCCTCAGATGCCGTGACATATTGGTATTCACCGTACTAAGGCGTCTGAATGCCGGTAACATGCCTGGCTGAACCCCTTTTATTAAGTTTATCTTTACACAAGAGTTGTTGCATTTTGAAATGCGCTTAACGCTGCTTACCTTCCACCCGCAATCATTTAGCACTGGAAAACACGCTACATGTTGCTTGACCACTCTGTCCAACGATGCGCCATAAGTCTTGTACGCGTACACGTTTCCAAAAGCCCCCTGTGATGTTTAAAGCCTATGTATCAAACCAGCCCGTTGTTCTAAATCCATTTCGAAAAACCGACGCCTATTCCCGCTCTTTGGCAAACTCTAGAGAAGCCCTCAATATTCCTTCGAGTATTCGTCAAGATTTTATAAGCAAATCTTTTGTCCATATCCCTTAGTGTATTATACTCCTCAATTTAAAACTGAATTTTTATCATACATATTTCAAATGCCAATTGTGTTCACAAAGTGTGTCTTCACACATTTACTGCGAAGTGACCCACCGGTGGTCACTTAGGTGATTTGCATAGTGCTGCTGACCCACCTGCAGTCACTAACTCATTTTTTAAAAATACTTAATGAGAGCTGAAAAAAGCCCGATCCAGTTAATGTTTGCTATTTTCAAAGTTGATTACCACAATTGATTTTAAATTTGAATTAAATATTGAACTTCAGTTTAACCCATCGCAGTTAATGTGTTAATTAAGGCAGTATCCCCACGCTTCACTCCCTCAACTACCCCAACATACACATACCTACGCCACAATACAACTCTCATCCCTTTTCTCCTCGCGGCGAAATAATACCATCGACTTATGTCGTTTTTTCCCGCGCTTTGCATTAGTTTTACAACAACTGTATTTGCCAATTGAAAAGGGTTATAATGCAACAGCCCACACCCAGTAGGTGAAGCAAATATAACCTATTCCGGGTTTTGATGATGTCTAGGTTCCTACAGTCCTACTGCCCTCGGCTCTGAACCAACAAAGCTTGAACCAAGTTGACCTTGAAGTCAACCGCCTCTGAGCTGAACACACTCATTTGAATGAGGTTTAGTAAATATCTAAATCATCCAAGCGTACATGGAAGTTTCCTTAATTAAATTAAAAAAGTATAAATAAATTTCTGTTAAAAAATTCCTCCTAAAATATCAAATTACAGCATTATAAATAAATAAAATAGAAATTGTAAGAGTTTTAGAACGGGACTTGTAGGGATTCCGAAGGCTTGCTTGGTGGAGAAGGATCGTAGACGTAACTCTTTCGTGATGTGGATGACGCCGTTGTTAAGCTTTATTCCGAGGGAAAGGCTTCCTGAAAATTTGTAGTGTGGCCGACGATGAGATCGTAAAAAACTCGTGACCAACTATTTCTTCAAGCAAAATCGATGCAGTTCTTTTTGGAGAGTCGATGTAAGTACGCAAGCCTGTCGCAACACTTGTTCCAAGATTCATTAGTAGACGCAGGATATGATGAATCATGTCACGATGACCACGAAGAAATCAGCTAGCGTCATGACTGTCATGAACTTTATAAAATATTTACTGATCTTTACAAAATATTTTGTGTCATTTTAATACGTCATGTGATACGCTATGAGCAAATTAATTAATTTTTTGTAAATCATGACGATTTCGATACTAATTAGAAATAAAGATACATTTGCAAGAAATTAAGTAAGGAGAAGATGCCTGTCAAACCGGCAACTCTTATACTGTCAGCTATTGTGCAGTCAACTCACACTGTTAACGTGTAGACTTCGTTGGATGGTGTTGACATTACGAGACTCACACAGAAACATTAATCATCTCTAAGATGTACTTTACGGTGGCCAATTGGCAGTTTGCTTAGGCGATGAAAAGTTTATTGGGCTTTCCAGAAGAAAAAAAGGTACTCTGAAGCAAGTTTACGGACCAAGTCTGTAGGCGGAACATTCAAGTTAGGCGGTTCGATTCAGAATGATTTACAATATTCCTAGACCTTGCAATTGGGTAATCAGAGCACTACTTGCTGAAAAGATGCAAATCTTGTGATTGGCGCTAAAACAGTGGCACACCGAGAAAAGTTCGTTTTTTTTAGTATAGAATCAGAGTTTAAGTAGAGTCGAAGCAGTTGTTCGAGTAAAATGGTTAGGGCAAGATGTACGAAAATCGCTCCAACCGTAGCGTGAAAATAACTGTACATCATGGAGCAGTGATTTGACGGCGCACTTGTAATACGAAAAGTGATAAGCAAAATTGATCAAATATCGTAGGTATAGAGTTATTAGCGCTTATTTCACTACATATGTGGTTGGAAAAGAAAGTTTAGGAAAATAAAATTGCATTTGAAAACTTAATTTGTGAGAGGTTGAATAGCAGTTTAAAATTTTGTCAATTGTTATTTGTAGTTAAGTGTGAAATACGCGCATAGAGAGTTAATTAGGTGTTAAATATACGCGCAAATACAGGGGACATTTTGAGAATGTTGTAATAATTTTTAGAGTCTCTTTTTGGAAATCATAGGAGTATTTATTTTATCTGTCAACAGCACAATAGTTATCAGGAGAATGATGATAAGGAGAGCGAAGCCGAATCGAGATAGATCAAAAACGAGTAGGGGTAAGTTGTGGTCACAAAAAAATCCATTGCGATGGGAATATTTACATAATTGTTTGCTTAAAGTGCATGACATGACTCTGAATAAGAAAATTGAATGCATATAGCTATGGGAATGTTCAGCTGAGAAAGTAGGAACTTTAAGCAGAGCATTATCATTTTGCGTGCTGATGGAGGATTTGTCTTTACCATGTGATAAAGAATAGGATGAAAAAATCATAACGCAAGCATAATCGACGCTAAATCCCATGGGAATTCACGCTTGGTCTGCATTTGAGAATAGAGTGATACACCCATCGCATACGAACTGATGGCAAATATAGAACTGAAGTAAATAAGAAATGAGAAATGTGCACCACAACATTTTTGAAGTAAAGCGACGTTTTGGAAATTGTTATTTAACGCTTGCTCGAAAGTTACATGTTCACTTACTTAAGGCGAATGAAATTTGTTGTACGTCAATTGTCCCATTCGCTTGGAATGTATTTTTATTAGTAGTCCTTCGACGTTAGGATTGCTTGTACGCGTAATTCGATAAACATTCTTTGCTAGTTTGAGGTTGCTTGCATTATGTACGTTGACAAGTTCACAGTTATTCCTGTACATTATTTTGGTAGTGAGCGCTCTTTGATCGATCAAATTGAGCGCTCATTGAATTTTGATGTCAGTAGACTCTACCTTTGTATGCGATTGTGGTTTTACCATGGTTCGTTTTGTTGAGTATATGTCGAGGGAAGAAATAAAGAGTTATCATCCCCAATTGTGAAGGAAATCGTCGCTGGTGAAGCAACCGAGAAGGAAGAATTGAGAAAATGAAATGACCGCGGAGTGTACGTGAAGGGTATGCACATTCACTCAGTGAGTACCATTAATCATGTTATTCACAGGCTATTTATCCCTTCTTTGTGAATAAGTCACCATGTCACTTTGTTATTGTTTCAATCACTTTTGCGTTTCTTGTGGAAGGTGAGCCAAGTCCTCCGTATGAGGCTGCTTGGGGGTCAAATACGCGCACGCGCCTTTCCCGTTGCTTGACCCTCTGCGTGGTTTGAAGTGGGGGTGATATGTTTACCCCCTTCATCGCCGACAACGAAAAGTGAATGCCCAATCCTACGGTGACGTTTTGCGAACATAAATCTTTCCATACATGAAAGCCAAGGCTTTAAATAAGTTGTTCATTTTCCAACGGAACTCTGCTCCCGACCATTCGGGGGACAAACCGTTGACTTGGTCACATGGAGATTTTAGGGGAAAGACTTTTAGCCTTTCGACTTGTCTGATCTGAACCCGTTGGAGATTATTTTAGGTAGCAAATTGAATTTAAAATTGTGCAAAGCCCGCAACAGCGTCACAGCCTTATAGAAGAGCATCAAAAGGCCGAGAAATCGTTAAAAACAGCAAATGTTATCCGTGAGATACCCAGCTTCCGAAAACGTGTCAAAACTGTTATCCTGATGAAAGCGGTTAAGATTTATTAAAATTTTTGACCTTCTTGTTTGCTGAATAAACTTACAAAATTTAAAGTTTTGTGTTACTTTTTCCTCCAGTTATTAGGATATTTAAGCAGAAAAAGAGAAATTTCCCAGATTCATCTGAAAGAACCTGTAAGCCATTTTCCATTCACGCGTCGCGTGAAATAAAGATAATTGAGTCACGTGACACCCTCTGCACTGTTCATGTCAAGGGGGCAAAAACGTGATAAATAGTTAGTATGGTCGAACACTTACCAATTTAAAATTAACTTGTGATACTTTTTCGCTCTCAGGGCCTTGTCAATTCTCTAAGAAGAGTAAATCGATTGCTAAAAGAGCGGCTCTCGTGTTCTTTTGTTCCTAAAGTAGAGTTGTGTATTGCAAAAAGGAAGCTAAAGTATTGAGCGCAGGAAATCTTACGTTTATTAAACTGTTATTAGAAGCAAAACTGACGGATTATAGTTCACAATGGTTAACTGATGATGTAAAATTCAACTTTAAAATTTTCAAGTATACGGATTCATGCGCAACGAAAATTTCATGGTACATGACAGTAGTATTCAAAGACGCAATTTTATATCTAGTTTTTAGTTGTGACGCCTTTACTCCTATTTTTTTGAGACGGTTTTCATATGATGATTTAAGGCATTCGCCAGAGTTTGGTGATATATTTACTCACTCTTCAATGCACAACTCTGGAAGATTCTTCATACTTTTTTGCTTTACGTGATCCTTTAGTTTCCCTCAAAAGATTTTCGTTCTAGTTGAAGTTGGGCTATTGGCTTGGTAACTAGGGATTTGATTTTGTATTCATTCAACAGTATGTGGGTATTTAGTTCTTTCTTTTTGTTGTTTCAATGTTGCAATTTACAATTTTTGAATGAATGCTTCGCACTCGGGGTGAGATTCTGCTCCGAAATGTGACCATGTATTTCACCATTCATCTTTCTTTGAAAAGTGAGGAGAGCACCAGTGTCATGCGAGATGTGTCAACCCCAAACCATTATGCTACCACCTCCATGCTTCTCAGTTGATAGGGTATTTTCACTAAGTTCATAGGTTGTCCCTTACGTCAACCAAACATGACGAGTGGCATCATATTCAATCATTTTATTTTTAATTCATTATATTAAAGAACAGTTTTATAAAAAACTCATGCCTGCGTCAAAATGTTCTTTTGTAAATGTTAAACGACTCACAACAAGCTTTTTGGTTTACAGAGGAATTTTACGTCTATAGATTTTGATGAACAAAACCACATAAAATGGAATAAAATTCATTTTCTAAAAAGGGGCATTCATACTAGCGCTAGTTTCGAAACTTCAATATCAATGAATGTTCTGAAAATAAGATCAACAATCTATAGAAATTGATGAACCAATAATTTGTTGAATTTAAACGACAAATATAATGTACAATTGGCAAGCACTTTGATCACAATTAGGAACTGGTTTCTGCATAAAAATGTACAATGATTTTAAAATCAGAGGATCACTACTACACGTCGAATTTAAAATTGAGAAATTATCCATAGATAAACTATGGTTGGTGTTATCACAGTGAAGTCTAGGCGCAGACCGAGATGGAGTTGTTAGCGGTCTATTAGTTCTAAACGATTTGCCCAAATGTTGGTAAAATCTAATCTTTGACTGTTTCAGAGTGCTCCCTACGTAGGAACTCTGGCAAGTTCCACGCTGATATTTATATACAATACTAGAGAGCAACTCTTTCGGCAGTCTGTCTTTATACCGGAAAATTGTTTTTATTTGGAACCTGTTGCGAAAAGCAAAATTAAAATCAAGTTGAGGATAAAATTTCCTCAAATTTCTAGTTAAATCTTGTTTCAGTTCATCAGAAGTTGGCCCAATATACGGAAGAGATACATACAGAGCACATTTAGAAACTGTGGCTCCCGTAACTTTTGGCTAATCGAACATTTTGTTTAAATACTGTTTAAGAGTATAGTCAAAAAAGATATTGAGGGCATCCATTAGTAGAAAAGAATGTTCTCAAATGATTTAGTTCATCGAAAAACTTATGATAGCTTGATGACAAGTGAAAGACTCTGTGAAGAAGTGTTCTCAAACTATCCAGTTTAAATATGAAAGGAGTAAAACTAAAGAAACTAGTTCCTAGACCAGTGAATGTCGGGTTCCAATAAATGCCTAGTTGAAGATGATGGTCAAAGCGTTGAAACCTAACGTCTAATGAAGGCAAACTTAATAATTTTCTATTTCCATGGTGAACTTGATGTTTGGGTTTTGGCTATTTATATGATCTAAAAACGGATTGGCATGAGTCACATCATTAAAATTAACGAAAGGATCATCAAAATATCGGTAGAAAATAGGTTTGAAAAAAGCTGGACAAGAAGACAGGTACTTGTTTTCCATATTGCAAATAAATACATTAGCCAAAGTAGAGGCCAGAGGGTTACCCATTGCCAGGCCATCTTCCTGTTTAGACAAAATGTTTTTGAAATAAAAACACGTTTCGGTGCCAGCCAGCTTCAACAAATCCATAAAAGACTTTTTGCCCAAACCATGATGGTGTTCATTGACAAAAAACAAGCTATGGCATCCCAGATCTAAAGTTTCCAGGACCGGTATATTAGTATATAATGAAGTGACATCATAACTGACCATAACATAGGTAAAATCGGCAATGCGGTTATTCTTTCATAAAATTGTATGAGTTCTATAAAGTGTACCGATTGGAGGCAAGTTCATCAAATTATTAGCGAAATAATGAATTTAATTAACTTATACATAGGAGTTTTAAATGCCGCCAGTATTGGCCGTAGGGGAAGGAACGTTTGTTTTATGCACTTTAGCTTATCCGTCAAGAATGCCGGGAGCAGAACCTGAAATTCGAATATCGTTATACGTGTCGGCAGTGATTAATTCGGAATGCTTAAGTTTAGTGATAAATCTATTAATTTAATCTTGTATTTTGACAACGAAGGCTAGGGGATCGATATTTAGTAGCTTCTGAAATTTAGTAGAGTCATTTAAAATTGTAAGCATTTTGCCTATATAATCTTTTTTTTTGTCTAGAAAAACTACACCTCGGCCTTTGTCAGGCGATTACACACGATTACACTTTTATCTCTACCAAGTTCCTTCAGAATGGCAATATATTGTGAGCTGACTATAGGAGAAAATGTACGGCTAGACTGGAAACCATAATAAGTTTCGCAGGCTTTTTTTCGTACAAAGTCAATTACGGTTTGAAAATTCACAATTTCCACTAATTTATGTTTTATCCACTAATTTATGTTTATTGATGATGAATTAAAACAATGTTTAACTAGGAATTTTTGGAAATTTTAACTCCAACTTGATTTCAATTTAGTTTTTCGCAACAGGTTCTAAATAAAAACATTTTTCCAGTATAAAGACAGACTGCAGAAAAAGTTGCTCTCCAGTATCTATACATAAATACACTGAAAACTAAGTTCGTGTGTAACGCTCTCATCCGAGTTGTCATGGATACCAATTTCCTGAATGTTACATAAAAAAATCGTTTTTACATGCATTGATACGTTTGACATTTCATCAGGTTGAGATTGGTTAAATTAGGTTAGGTTAGGTTATTTTTTATTATGTTTCTTCATTCTTACTTCTCTTTTTTTATTCAATGATTTCTTTGTTTTTATTTTTTCTTTAAGTCATATTTTCCTTTTTTTCATATTTTAACGTTACTTTTTTCACTTTTTAAATTTTGTAAATATTCAAATTATTGTTGCTTTTTTCAATAATTCTCAATCGCTTCATTTGTTTAAATATTTTTTAAATGTTTAAATTTGTTATTTTTCTATTTCAATAGTTTTATTTGAGGATTTTTCATTTCATTTTTTAAATTTAGATTATATTTTTATTTCTTTATATATTCAATTTTTCCAATTTTTTTCTTAATTTCAATTTTTCAATTTATTCACTTTCAATTTCTTTTACGATGTATTAATTTGCTATTTTTTTAATTTTTTTCATTTCTTTTATTTTTTCTATTTTTTCCATATTTTCAATTCTGTAAATGTTTCTTTTTCATTTATTTTACTTCTCTATGTATTCTATGTTCTTTCATTTCTTATTTTTTATCGTTGTTTTTTAATTTTTTTACTTTTTTTTTATCTTTTTTTTCAATTTTTTTCAATTTTTTCTTCCTTTAATTTTTTTATGTAGATATTGATACTTTTACAACTAAATTCTCGTGTAACGCTCTCATCCGAGTTTGCGGTCTCATGGATACTGAATTCCTGAGTGTTACGTAAAAAGCTTGTCTTTACATGATTGATACATTTGACATTTTATCAGGTTAACATGATTCAGGTAATGTTGATGAAATTTTTCACGTGTCCATGTTTTTCTGTTTGATATATTATCAGGATAGCTTTGGTTAGGATAGGATAGCAGGATATGTTTGGTTAGGATGGATTAGGTTAGAATATGTTGTGTTAGAATTTCTTGGGTAATGTTTACTTATTTTTTCCAAGGGGCCACCTAGCTTAACGATGACATTGGTTAAGTTAGGTTAAGATAGGTAGGGTTAGGATAGGTTAGTTTGGTTAGGTTGGGTTAGGATAGCATATGATAGGTTAGGTCAGGATGGGTTAGGTTAGAATAGGTTAGAATAGGTTACGTAATGTTGACGACATTTTTCTACAGGTCTACCGTTTTTTATGTTTCACATATTATCAAGAAAGCTTCGGTTAGCATAGGATAAGTTAGTATATACTATGTAGGGATGGGTTAGGTTAGAATGTCTTATGTTAGAATTTGTTGGGCAATGTTGACCGAATTTTCTCATGAGTCCACCTAGCCTAACGATGACATTGGTTAAGTTAGGTTAGGACAGGATAGATTATGCTAGGATAGGTTAGGATAGGATATGTAAGGTTGGGATTGGTTAGGTTAGCGTAGGTTAGGTTATATTGACGGAATTTTCTCACGGGTCCACGTTTATGTGTTTGACAAATTATCATGATACATTCGGTTAGCATAGGTCAGGAAGAGATAAGTTAAAATATGTTAGGTTAGGATAGCTTAGGTTAGAATATGTTATGGAAGAATTTGTTGGGTAATGTTGATGAAATTTTTTCACGGGTCCACGGTTTTCTTCGTTTGACATATTATCGAGAGGCTCAATTACGGTTGGTTAGGATGTTAGGTTAGTATAGGTTAGGTAATGTTGACGAAATTTTTTAATGGGTACATGGTTTTTACGTTCGACATGTCAGGATCGGTTCGGTTAGGATAAGATAGTATATGTTAGGTTAGAATAGTTTATGTTGGAATTAGTTAGGTTATGTTGACCGAATTTTTTTCACGAGTGCACCTAGCGTAACGATTGCATTGTCCGTGAAATTTCCACGGGTGCCGCTAGTTGTTTATAAATCAGTGTGCCAGAGTTCCTACATAGGGACCACTCTGAAACAGTCAAAGATTAGATTTTACCAACATCTAGGCAAGTCATTTAGAACTAATAGACCGCTAGCAACTCCATCTCAGTTTGCGTCTAGACTTCACTGTGATAATGCCAACCATAGTTTATCTGTGGATAGTTTCTCAATTTTAGATTCGACGTGTAGTAGTGATTATGTTTTTATTGTACAATTATTTGAATCGTATAAATTCAGTAATTATAGAAATATCAATTTTTATATATTGTTGATCTTATTTTTAGAGCATTCATTGATAATGAAGTTTTGAAACTAGCGATAGGCTGAATGCACCTTTTTAGAAAACGAATTTTATTCCGTTTTATGTCGTTTCATTCTTGATGACACTTAAATTTCCAAGACACGCACCCATCTCTGTAGATTTTGATGGTGTCATATTCCTTAAATTTGTGAATAATTAAACCTGTGGTAGAATGTGGAACCTTTGAATGGGAAGATATCTTTCTGTGTGAAATTCCTTACTAATGAGGTTGAACGATTTGCTGCAGTGAAATTCTCATTTGTTTGATTTATCTCGGGTGATTTTCTGCAACAGTAGCTTATGTGTAACAGAAAAATTAATTTTTCACTAAAACAAATCGCATTTTGTCCTACAAACGCTTAGAATATAAGAGGTCTCATTTATATACAATAGTCTTATAAAAAGTACTAATTGTTATTGCAAAAATTATTCTAGCGGAATGGTTGGATACTTTCGTTGTGTCCCTTAGATATTTTTGTTGTGGATGTATGGATCAGTATTCCTAACTACTAATATTTTATTTTACATCTCAATTCCAATCATTAAGAACTTAGTTTGTCAATGTTTCGTGTATGCTAGCTTGCTAACAGTTTAATAACCGTAAATTCTCGTTTGCGCAAATACTGTTCTCTTTCACTGTGCATTAGAGTGTACGGATGTCTCTCATACCTCTCAAAACAGGAACCAAAAATATTCGACGCTCTCTGCGTTGTAGAGAGGGCAATTTATTTATCTGCTGTTATACTGGTATGAGCTTAAGCAAACATAGGTTCGTTGTTCCGTCTGAAATTATTGACAATTGTCATGTGTTTCACGGAAAATGTCTAAGTTGCACATTTGTGAGCGAGATACAAATTTCGGTATTTGGTCAAAGATGAAATGAACCGGAGAAACTTAAACTTTTTCTTCAGTCAAAAACAGGAATGAGAAGCAAGGAATCTCTCGTATTCGTGGATTTCAAAAAGGCGAGCAACTCTCACCTAAAGCTACCGCTGGTAAGGGTTTCTCTTTATTTGGAAAAATATTTTCAAATTAATTTCTTGAAATAATCTAACCATATCAAGTGATAACAATTGTCTATTGAAGATTTGTTTATTTCACCTTCACTCATTGACTGGCACCTCTATAAAAGTCGGACTTGAATGCAACTTTGCATTCTCTGAAAACAGAGTAGGCGCACGCGGCAACGAGCAACAGAAGTCATCATGTTCTGTATCCATTCAAAGCTTCGGCTCGTGCAGTCAATCATTTCGAGGCTCCTGGTGAACTAAATTTTTAAAGTCAAGTTTTTATATGTGTTTTATAACATGATCTGCTGCTTACGTCATAACATATACTTCACAGCTCTGGATTGATGTCCCAGTATTAGTTTATGATTGTATAGGATGCTATGATGGTATTTCTACTTAAACAGCAGCATGTTTTTCACGTATGCTAAATTGGAAAAAAAGGATTGATTCTTTTACCAGAGGACATTCAAGGAAATGAAAGAAAGTAACTAGGAACGTTCACTTACATTTATTGGGAGAAATTTATAGATTGTTAAAGCAAATTAAATAGCAGACGAAAAATGAAAATGGGAACTAGAAATTAAGACACGATTAGAAAAGAAATGAGAAAGAACTATTCAGTAACAGAACTTAGAAGAGCTTCAAAATTGAAGCAAGGGCTGGAAACGCATCACACACCGGTTGGCACATCAGCTGGAAGCCAGAGACAGTTACAGGCAAAAATAAAAACATTCTGCTCCCTTTAGGTCAAAATAACTTGAACAAGACCGCAAACTAAAATAATAATCGACTGATATTGTAATTTAAAAAAAGGAAGTAAAATTTGAAATTGTGAAGTAAAAGTGTTAGAATAGGAAGCCAAATCACTGAAAGGAATTATTTGATTTAATTTCTAACTTATTTTGGTATGCATTAATGTGGACAAACCATTAGTTGAAACATCTCTAGGATGCTTCCAGTCCAACGAAAATAAGCTGGCAAATTAAGTGAGAAAACAGGAAAACTAAATATCGCTAGCATATCGAACTAGTATAGAAACAAAATCCAAACTTATAAAAATTAAGAAAAGGAACTTGGCTGAGCAGATATGAACAGTTCACTTGCTTCAGACACAGTTCCTCCAATTCACGATTTTCTCAGTTTGGGGGGCATATTACGAAAACGAATGTTTACTGAAATTACTTGAAGAAGTAGAATGAGCTGGGTTAAGCGAATGTTCAACAGGACTTATCTTCCATGGCTTAATTCTCCCCATTTCATTAGTAACAGTTACTAGATGCTAATCGTGACCAATGCATTATAAGGTAGGTTGGCGAGAAACATACATTACATTGCACCATGTAACTTTATTTTTTTGCAATCAGTGTTCATATATTTGTCGTGAATTTTCCTGAAAGTGGCATAAAAAGTAAGACCACGGATATAGAAAAGTCAAATTTCATCATCTGCCGGCAGGTTGCTGCATGTAGGAGCAGCAGACAAACACGGTGCCGGCAGTGAGGATGCGCTCTTGGCAGCGCCAAATATTGAGCCTTTCACACTTGCAATCAATTCGCCAAATATTGGATCATTCACACTTGCAATCAATACAAAATTCCACTGAAATTGCTTACCAGTGCTGAGTGAACAGGTCTCTTGTGTTCTATCTCATTTAACTGTTAAGTAATTGAATTTCAATTGAATTTTGTCCTTAAATTAAATTTTAATTCTTAATATAACCGTTCACTCTGTTTCATTTAATCGTTAACGTTGATGTAATCAGATAATATATTGCGATCATATCACTTTGTACGCTGACGTTGTCGTCGTTTATCTATTGACAAGTCTGTTTACTTATTTTCAATTAAGTGACGTCGCTTGAAGAGCAAGCGCCTTCTGCTTACTGGCGTCGGAGGTACTCACAAAATTGCGCTCCTTGACGACAAACAGCATTAATTTTATCAACGCTGCTTTCAGAGGGACTACTTGCTCTGTGTTATTTGTTGCTTCGTGTTTTCTTGGGTAAGTAAGAAGAATGATCAACAAGCAACTTATTACAGACTATCATTTGCGTTTTCGGAATGTAAAGATAAATTCTCTAATTCTCTGAGCATTCAATCACCGCCCAATTAGTAAACATTCATCAAGCAGTCAAGGAACAAAACTTAACCAGTCACCGAACAATTATTAGATCCATTAAATTAACTGAAGTTTGTCAATCTGCGTCACTCTTCGGTGAGAAGATAGCCCTCCGACTCTCTAACTATTCTCTCTCGAAATTGTTAGACTCACGCTAATCGAACGCAGTAAAAGGGAGTAGGCTTTTATTACATCACCTCAGCAGCCTCTGGAAGAACCATTAAAAGAGCGTTAAAAACCGGTTAAGGCAAGGGTGGGGACTGAAAGGGCTCAAAAATAGGGTATTTTCAGGTGAGCTTCAGACTATTAATAAAACAACTCCATGGTTAATTTGCACTCAATCTGTATTGGTCATGAACAAATTTTCAGTTTTGTCCATCAGAACGAAATGATTCCTGTTTATGATAATTTATGTTAATTCAAAACGGCCTCCATCGTAGTGAGAATTCGAAATACGACTTCGGGAATGTAACGAAATCCAAGGCAACACATTACGATTCTTCTTTAAACTTCATGAACAAGTTATTTTTTGCACTTTGAAGTATCTTGTCACGTAATGATTTCAAGAAAAAATTTTAATGAAACTGCGGCGGCCTACATCTGATAGACAGAAAAGTGCTTTTTGCTACCTGAATTCCGACACTGAACAGACATAGCTCAAAAACTTTTATAACTTAGAAGTTAGTTTTTTGTACGAACTGAGCTATAGTATACAAACTGAACAACTCGACGAAATTTCATGGACATTCATGTAACGATTTCTGAGAAAAGCTGACATGCATTTCAATGTACATGAGCAAAAACACAGTTGTGAGAAAGCCAGCTTTAAACATTGAAATCATCAGAAATTTACTAACGAATAGCAGGAAGCAGGATTTTAAACATCTACAACATGGTTAAACATGTTCTACGTTAAAGTTAAAAACTTTGTTTACATTTTTAGACGGAAATTCTAAAATTGAACATTGGACGAAAATTCGAATTTCGCTGAGCCCCACCCGTGCGAATCCGACTTCGCGGATGGTCGCAGTCTAACACAAATATGATAAAAAAAGAGTGACGAATAAGCTAAAATTAACTTAACAACTATGATACTTCAAAAGTTACAATTTCAAAGAACGATTTCAATCAGTTTCACAGTTAAGAGAAAGATTTTTTTTCTAGCTACAGAATTAACGATACAAACCAGTGAGAATAGCTGTTTTTCAGGTCACCTGGCTACACAATTCTGTTGAAGAACGTCAGAGCAGAGCTGCCAATGTTACGGTTAGGATATGGCTGATTCCATCAGGCTTCGGCTGAAAATAGATAATCTCGGGCACATTATATGAAAATTCTGAACAAAAATTATGAAATTGATGTATTCATTTTTCCCGGTTATTCCGTATATCTCATTCAATTAACCGTAGTTAAAAAAGTACCTACCTTGAACTTTATAGGCCTATTCCTAGAGGCTCCAATTCTGAGCCTTGAGAGGAATGCCTTGAAATTAAGTCAGAGAGAAATGTCCTATTATTCTGTAGTGATTAATTAGGCTAAAGTTATAGGGAGAAAAACTTCTCATTATACGTTAGGCATACTTTACGCATACTTAACGTAATAATAACCTCCACTTTGAATTACTTGGATCATTCCCCAACCGGGCTCCAAGACTAATAGTAGGTCACGCGTCTTAATTGTTACGCAGAAGCGCAACCATACAATGATTATCAAACTTAATTAGAAAGAAACGCTACTCAGTGATCCCTCAAACAAAATGTAGGATACAAGAAGATTAGGCCAATGATAAATGATTTGCCGAAAATGAAAACCTCTCAAAAGATTTACATCCCAAGCACTTCAACTCTACCCATCTCTCATAATTTTTCTCCAGCTGATAATTAAAGCAAATCGTAACTTCTAACAAAATGCTGTTGAATAAATTTAGTTATTCTGTTCTATATTTTCTGAATATGCGCATAGAAATGCTTTCGAGCTTAAACAGGTTGATGTGATGTTCTTTTGACGTTGTCACAGAGCTGGTTAGATCTGGATTGTGGGTTCACACGACACAGTTATTACGATCATGCACTTAAGTTGTTCTTTTGTTCGCACAAACAAAGCTCGAGCGAAGCTCCCATATTCAAATTATTGGTAAAGTAGACCAATCTTCTCTTACAGTAGCTCGTTAACGCACGCAGTGGTTTGTTTTTGTACATGAGTTGTGCGTATGCAGTGTATCATTACTATGAATAATGATGAAGAGCGTCTTGAAGTAGAACGTCTTGTTTCAGTGTATCTTGATGTAGCGCATCTTGATGCAGTGCACATCCAACAAAATTAACGTGGTAGTTGAAATGGGGCAGTGCATGCAAGAGTTGGTCTCAGATGACGACGACTGCGTAACGAAATGACGTCTAGAAGACAGCAAGTGAAGTTTTAGCTCATCCATGGAGCTTTTTTACCTACCGTTCCAGTCTCTCCCGTTATGAAATATTACCGTAGATGCTTTTGTTCCTCCCGGTCTAGCAGACCTCTGTTAACTTAGCCTACTAATGACCCAGGACATCACGGTCTTCCTGTCACATTAAATAAGCAGAAGTTTTTTCACATTCTGCGTTGGATATAAAGGATTTTTTGCCGCTCGCTCCCTATAAATATTGAAGTTGTCGTTAGATGGATTTGAGTGTGCATGTCGAGTTGTCAAGGTTATGCATAAGTAAAGTGTCGTGGAAGCTATGAAAAATAACTCATTTTTGTGACTGCGGACGAACGAAATACATTTATTTTTAAAAAGTTTTATGCACGATGTGCTGTAAATAAATTGATGAATTGGCTTTGTGTAACCATAAATAGATAGGAAAAACTCCTTGCACAATATTCTTCATTTTTAACAAGGTATAAGAGAAGCAAACAGTAACACCAGGGGACATGATTGATCACTTCTTGTGAGCCACGTCAAGACTATGTGGTGACACTAGGACTCTCTCCTAGTCTAAGTTTTTCGCCGGAGCATGCATGTTTTTCGCTGCCCGAGCGATTTAAATACTTGGGCGGCAAAAAACATGTATGCAGGCGGCGAAAAAGTTAGACTGGGCTTCTACGATGATCGTTATTTTGAAGTCAAAGACTTCAAAGTCTTAAATAGTTCATGAGCCCTTCTTCGATAAGACAGACACGTTCTTCAACAAACTTCGCATAAAATTGCTATTAGTGGAAAAGTAACTAAATCGGAGGCAAACAACCGCTATAAACTGTACATTTTGTGAAGCATTGTATAATTGAGCTGGATCTAGTAGAAGATGAGTCATGTTGTGTGAGCATGTATTAGCAAGAAATGTGTATCTAATAATCGTGAAATGGGAGCAAGTCAACCGACTTGGTTATGACGACGAATTACGTTCACCCTAGAGGTGTAGGTGACCCTTAATGCCTACCCTAGAAATCCTTCACTCTGAATATCGAACCCTATCGTCAGAGAACGCTGTGAGGGGGTGCGTCGTCAACTGATAAGATATTGTTATGGAAATACTTCAGATAAAATCTAATGATTCTATCATCTGTAATGAACGATACGAACAATACTATATTTGATTATACTGAGATATTATAAAGCAGAGAAATAAATGCGGTTACATGTCGTTCCAGCTCCGAATAGGCGGTTATTAGAAAACTATTTCTTATTGTCAAGGGGGGCAACAAAATATCTACCCAAGTCATAAGACGCCGAATATGATACAGAGAACTTGTCATTGTTAGGCCGATGTTATAGATCTCGGGTAGGAGCTCTCACGGCCAGTCGCCAAGGACCCAATTAATGTTTGCGTTACGAACTCAAAGTATCTGGCGAGGGCGTTAACATGTCTCATCAAGTGAGTAAAAAATGAAGGGGAAATATGTTTCTGTAGCAATACATGTACTGTATGTAATAAAGGACATCTTTTACTTGGCGATAACGCAAGTTTAATAAAAATTTAAAAGCGAAGAATAAGATACTGAACATTTATGGAACGTTTCAAGATAGATCTCATCAGCTAAAAAAACACGACGTGAAATAAAAGTGATCAGTGACAGACACCAACAGTTCATGAGATTATAATAGGATGGATGGAAATGCACCACGGTTAAAGAACTAGACGTTTCAATCGATGCTGGTCTACCCTTTAATTATGCAATGATTCTAAAATGCGTACGTCAGTGACACTTGACCCGGTCCCTACAATGGAAAAATTATTCTTGGCGATTATTGAATTGCAGTTGTCTGCGTGAATACGGATTGCAGAATGGGGTGGCTGTCCTAACGTTGATCTGTGCGGTAGCTGACTCCACTATGCTCTGCGATTCTCTGGCCTAGAGTACGACTGGTGCAACCGAAGTATCTGGATGCACACTGGGTGCAATTATATTCATAAACAATGAAAGAAATAGAGAAGAAGTACTTTAAAAACATTTACTCTGAACGTTTCGAGCNTTTTTTCAGGGTTAGATATAAGACGCTTATCACAGTCCATTACGATAATGAATTTCTATTTTCACTTCAGAATTTCATTTCAGAATTTCATTCTAATGAATTTCATTCTGATGAATTTCATTCTAGAATGAAATGAATTTCCTATGAATGAATTTCATTAGAATGAATTTAGAATTTCATTCTAATGAATGAATTTAGAATTTCATTCTAATGAATGAATTTCTACATTCCATAGTGATCATGAAGTTCAATCAGAGATGGTCCTGAAACTCATTAGAACTCATACTCTTGGGCATCTTCATCACCAAATTTCACCTGGTGCAAAAGTTTAGCATGCGATACTATTTTGTGAGCTTGGACGCAAGTAGTGTGTCTGATTAACAAGCATTGCATGGCAAAGTGCTCTCACTGTTCACTGGACAAATTTGACGCGAGTTAAGTCAAAATGTCGGTGTATTTCAAAAGTAACATAGAAGGGCGAGAGAACAGCATGTTAGCACCAATTTGCACACAGTTCAGAAGGCGACGCTAACTCTAGAGAACCACCCAAAAAATATGTATTAAGAAGTTCAGAAAACAGTAACTGACCAATGTCAATTTTATAACGTCCAATATCAGAACATAAGATGAGGTAAGGCGATTGCAAAAAAAGTTTTCACGCTCTGCAGGCAACTGCTGAGCTTCATCTTATATTCTGATATTGGATTTCGTAGAATTGACATTGAACACATATAAGTTGTCAATATAGAAAACTGAATATTTTGAAAGCACATAAGCAATCAAAGTCACACCAACCTTATGTTTGAGAGCTTTCATGTTCCTTTCAACCACAAAAGAAAGACGGATAAGTTCTACTCAGCTCTTTCATCTGTGACAGTGAGATATAAATAAATACAATGAACGTGTACGTGAAGATATTTTGATTCCGATATTCTATGGTGAGGAACTTTGAATGTTTCTGTAATTTTTAGCATATTTTTTGCACCTAGTGAACAAATAGTACAATTTCTCATCGCCAATCCTTCTTTAAGGAATACAGACCTAAAATTCGACTTTAAAAATGACCTCTCTAACGTAATTGGTGTTCAAGTGATGACTGGCATATTAATGGTGAAAATGAAGGAAGAACCTGAAAAAATGTATTTCCGTTCGGTTCGTTCACGAATAAGTATGAGTTACAGTAGATTTCAGCCTAAAGAGAGGAATTTTATTCAAGCAAAAGCGCTTAAACGAGCTGAATTTTAATGTCAAAATGTGTGTCCGAAAATACTCTCAATAGCCTCGAAGGATTAAAATTGAGTGAATGAAATTTTTCCTTTACGAGGTAGAAGCCACGCAATTAAACGTGTGCATAAATAACTTTTATATATAATCAGTCGCGTCATACGTATGAAGATGGGATCCAACCGGCCGAGACCTGTCATCAGGCAAAACCTACGATATGGAATTACATCAATGGTTTGTTTTTGTGGATCTGAATTATAAATAAAATTGCAAGGAAATACATCTTTAGTGACATCATTAACTCAGTCATTTAAGAAAATCAATAACTAAAAATATTTGAAACGTTTCGACCTCCTGCCAAAATGACATCATTATCAACCAGAAAACGTTTCTCTATTTCCAGCTTTTCTCTATTCGTTTTCAGGTTAATAATGACGGAGGAGGTCGAAACGTTCCAAATTTTTTCATTCATTCACTTTCTTGAATCGTTAAGGTGATGATCCCACTATAGAAATGTTTTCTTGCACTTTTACTTATAAGCTACGATATCAAATGAGATAGTCACCACCAGAACACCACACGGTGCTCTGCTTGAGGTACATCCACAGCTCCACGATTTGGATGTTCTTGTCCATATAAGCCGAGATTTTCAAATAGCTTACCTATTTTCTACTCAGAAGCCCAAGGCAAAAAGC
>JACJUY010005015.1:0-16805 GCA_014220935.1 Platorchestia sp. MABIK
TTGGGTTGCCTGTATTTTGTGTATTTGATGATTTCTTGGAGGTACGCCAAACCCTCATTACCGAGAATCCAGTCTCCTTGTTAATGTAAATTAATGAGGGGTAGGACCGCACATGTCTCGTGACAAATACAAAACCACACAACTGCTGCAAAGTAGAGTATTCAGGAAATATTCCGAGCGATTAGGAACAGGTATTCCTTTCGTTCCACGAAATCATTCAAAATTCGACGTATATCTCACTACTCAAATTTTGGTGCGCAAGTTCCTTCGTATCGAGCATGAATGCATATAGATTCATTGTTCCATGTCTTTAGAGTTTCCGGGCGCTTTAAAACGGTTGTTACTGATGCATTCCTGCCAGGAGCAAATGTGTCGTATTTTCCAAAGCGACACGCTTAAGTTGTTCTTCCGCTTCGTATTTTCAGCGCTCCGAAGCAGATTGTGCTCGGTGTTGCGGAACAGTTTGTTCTGAGTGCTTTAATGCAACATGTCTCGCGGGCTCTGAAAATATTTGTTCACGAAGTATTCCGCGATTCCCGGAACACGTGTTTCGCTCGTTCCACCCATGTCTTTCAAGCACTGAAAACTATTTCCATGCTCAGCTGCGTTCCATCACTCCGGCCCACCGTTCAAATGCACCACCATTCCACGACAATATCGTTTTCTACGAGTTCTATACGCCGTGTGTTCCATAATTGATCACCTCAGAGGGATACCACTATTGTACCAATGAGAATTAGCACTCCCAGAGAAAAAATGTAATTGCCCGAGCTGAGAGTTAGGTAGGTCTTCTTTTTGCTGAAACATTTTTTTTATGTTTAAGACCATCTGTTTTTTCGGTTTACTGTAGTCTTGCTTTTCAGCATCTACTACTCTATTCAAACTTGTTTTGTTTCATAATCGTCTCTCTCAAATAACTATTACTGTACCATTTCTGCATAGATTCCCCGTTTCCTGAACCCCATACTAAATGGTGTTTTCCTCTTTCCTCTCTTTGGGTCGCCTCTGTGGTGGATGGGGAGGCTTCAAACCAACTAATAATCTAATCCGTAATTGTTCTTGGTTGCCCGATTCAAGGGTGATGCTCAATGTGTCGGACATAGATGAAGAAATCTTCACTGTTCTGTGTTCAGCATTTTGTTTCGAGTGCAGTGAGCTCCGGAGCGTCCGAAACAGTGTTGTTCTGAATCCTCCGGGGCTTTTGTCCCTGATTACAGGAGTTTTTGTGGGCTCCGGAACAGTTTGCTCTATAAGTTCCGGAATGATTCGATACGAGTATTCCAGAACAGTTTGTTCCGCTTAAGCATAACAATTTGTTCCATGTATTCCGGAACAGTTTATTTAGGCGTTCCGGAACGGTTTGTTCCGTCTACTCCCGAACAGTTTGTTGCGTTTATACCGGAACGGTTGGTTCTGTCTATTTTAGAACGGTTTGTTCCGTCTATTCCGGAACAGTTGGTGCCGTCTATTGAGGAACGGTTTGTTCCGGGCACTCCACGACTGTTTGTGCAGGATGCTCCAAACGAATCGTTTCAAGTGTTTTGGAACAGTTTGTTTCGTGTTCTCCGGAACAATTCGTTCCAATTGTTCCGGAAATGTTTGTTCCGAGTGCTCTAGAACGATTCGTTCCAAGAGTTCCGGAACTGTTTGCTCTGGGTTCTCTGGAAGGTTTTTTCAAAGTGCTTCAGAACTATTAGTTCCAACTTTTCCTGAACTATTTGCTCAGAGTAATCCGGAAAGGTATCATTCCGAGTGCTCGGGAATGATTCATTCCAAATGTCTCGGAACTGGTTGTTCCCGGTGCTCAGGAAAAATTCATTCCGAGTGTTCCGGAAGGGATTCATCGCCGAGTGCTCCGGAACTGTTTATTCCGAGTGCTCCGAAACGGTTCGTTCCGAGTGTTCCACAACCGTTTTTTTCCGAGTGCTTTTGAATGATTAGTTTCGAGTGCTATGAAACGGTTCGTTCCATGCGCTCCGGAACGGTTCGTTCCGAGTGCTCCGGAGTGGTTTTTCAAAGTGCTTTGGAACGTTTTGTTCAAAGTGCTCTGGAACGGTTTGTTCCGAAACGATTTGTTCCGGGTGCTCCGAAACGGTTTTTCGAAAGTGCTCCGGAACGTTTTTTTTTGAGTACTCCGGAACGTTTGTTCGAAGATTTCCGTTATGGTTTGTTCCGGGTACTCCAAAACGGATCGTTTCAGCTTATCCAGAACGGTTCGTTCCGGGCATTACGGAACGGTTCGTTTCGGGCACTACGGAACGGATCTTTCCAATTACAGTAGGCGTTACAAAAGCACCGACACTGTCGGCCCTCAATTTCATGTTCAAACTCCGGAACAGTTCGTTCCGGGCACTATGGAACTAATCGTTCCGGGCACTACGGAACGGAACGTTCCGGGCACTACTGAACGGAACGTTCCGGGCACTTCGGAACGGAACGTTCCGGGCACTACGGAACGGAACGTTCCGGGCATTATGGAACGGAACGTTCCGGGCACTACGGAGCGGATCGTTCTGGCCACTAAGGAACTATATTAGATTCCTGGGAAGAAATGCTCGTGTGGTGTTTGTAGAGCTCAATTATTGTAGGGTTTCTTTATTGTTTACTGGGTCAAACTGCTTCTGCGTGTTTCATCATTACTTACCACAATTCGAAGCTAGGTTTGTGAGAGTTCCGTAACTGTTCCGGGCGTTCCGGATTTTAGGACTAGTAATAGCAGTTCCACGGAACGTTCCGTTCCGGGCGTTCCATGGTTCCGTACTTTAGGGATTGTGAACCATATTTTGTTCCCCTTGGAACCATAGTATGATATAGCAAGGCAAAATATTGAAAAAATGAGATGCAGATGATGTACAGTGAATACCAAGTGATTTACAAAGTGAGATAAAGAAAGAGCGAATGAGAAGGAAGACTGTAAACAAGAAACAATGTAAAATACAAAAAATGTTTGAATGACATATGAGGTACAGAGGATGAATGACACCGTCCATGAAATGAGTACAGGAAACAGAAAAAAAGGTGAAGGCACACAAAAGTTCTTGGATTGTACAAGTGGATGCTTAGCATGGTGCAAAAGCCTACATTAACCTGAATGTTGGAAAGAATGTGCTTAAGTATTAAATGTTCTATCATGGTAGTTTTGTTAGCCAACTCTTGTTACCTGTATGCTGTGAACATTTAGTGGGAATAGACATACGTAGAGGTGGAATGAGAATAATTGTAGATTAGGTCAGCAGTGTGATAGGAGAATTTAAAAATACCATTGAACACGCTGTCCCTGGATTGTGTGTAGTAAGTATGAGAAGGATAGAGAGACCTTTTTGAATGTGTTTGAGCGGTATGGAGAGAATGTGTGATGTAGCAGATGTGTGGATGATGGTTGTGGTATGATTTGTCTGGCTGGACTGGATCAGGATTGTAATTTAATTAATTGTAGATGCTATCAAAAATTTTCTTATACAAGCCTGGAGTTTGAAACACTGACTAGATTGAGATAATCCTGTAGAGTGGGTTGTAGTGACCTGTCATACTTGAGGGTTGCATATCCCCAAATTACAGATCTCCATTTTCAGACATTTTCTACTACTGAATTCAATGCGGTCGGTCTAGTAACCACGGGGAATTTGGGACAGTTGGGAGCACCTTATGAAATGAGTCTAATGTAAATTGAGTTGAAAACAGGAGCTTAATGACTTTTGTTTGTAGGGATTAATATTGCATGGTACTTAGCTGTATGAGTATATTACTCATGCCCTTTCACTTGCTCCGTGAAACAAAGTTATGGTGGTGGAGCCATACACTGAATTATTTTCTACTAAAGTATTACTAGTCAATGCCATGACGTAGAAGTTCAGGAAAAATTAAGGTTGTGGGAAGTACTACTGATTGTGTAGTGTGCATAAATTTTATTCAAGATGCCGTATCACAGATCCCAAATTATGCCCTTATTTCTCCATCATTTATGCCCTTATTTCTCCATCAGCTGCTGGTACTCTACCTCCTGCTCTTGGTGCTACGAGCCCTGGTACTCCTGGGGCAACAAGGCCTGCCACGCCTCTTGTTGCAATGCTTGGTGCTGCAACGCTTGCCACTCCTAACAAAAGTAGGTTTACAATTCAAGTGATGATTCCCCAATTCAATTGAGGAATAATGAAATGAAAGAAAAGAATTTTCAAATTGAGTTTTAAGTGGTGAAATTTGAAGAAAGTCTAGTTCACATGAAGAAATTTTAATCCCACATGATAATTGAAGACCATAAGCTCAATTTACACTTTTTCAGATAGTGAATGGCTGTCACTTATGAAGCCTTAGTGTACACAAAGAAAGGGTAGTACATTTCTAAACACTTTTGAGAATGGTATTCACACACGTTTTAAAGTGTGTAGCATTCAAGATGCCATATCACTGTTCCCAATTTATTCCCTTATTTCTCCATCAGCTGCTGGTACTGTACCTCCTGCTCTCGGTACTCCGAGACCTGTAACTCCTGGCACTTCAAGAGCTACCACTTCTGGCACCTCAAGATCTGCCACTTCTGGCACCTCAAGGCCTGCTATTCCTGGCGCCTCAAGGCCTGCTACTCCTGGCACCTCAAGACCTGCCACTTCTGGCAACTCAAGATCTGCCACTCCTGGCTCAAGACCTGCTACTTTTGGCACCACAAGACCTGCTACTCCTGGCACCTCAAGACCTGCCTCTTCTGGCACCTCTAGACCTGCCACTTCTGACACCTCTAGGCCTGCCACCAGTATTTCTAGCACACAATGCTGCTTATCTTCGCGGAGGGGAATAACACAGGTTGGTCGTGTTGAAATAACCACTGAGTTCGTACTTCACTGAAGTGTTTTTGAATTCTAGCGAAATCAAATTTTCAAGTTACAAGCCAGAATTGGACAGCGTTGGATGAGTGCTAGCAGCAAAATCTCGAAAGATTGCTGAAAAGTCATCGCATACCCATTATTCTTAGGCACAGCAGCATTTGTATAATTATTGTCAGAACCACCTTCTGTCATTTCCATCAGTGTCAATACCATATTCACTAGCAGTCATTTACCTCTCTGTTCATTCCAATTCTCGATTTAATGCATCTATCAGGAAAGTATATAATTTTTTTTTGTGTAAAATATAATAAACTCGTGGTTCTCGTGGTATATTTCCGAACTATACTTTATTCCCTCAGTGTCCTTGGAATTGAATTAATGCAAACATTTAGATTTTGCTTCCTTGCACATTGCATCCAATTACAATGTTTCATTCATTAGAAGGGTGGGCTCGCGCTGACTTTCTTGGGGTACTGAATAGGGCTATCCTGTCTCCCATTGGAACTCACTTTAGACCGTTCGGGATGTTTGAACTCATTCATAGTTTAATATTAGAAACCTTGGAAAAAGAGTATAGATCAGAACTGTTATTCTCATCCAAGTGGATTAAATGTGGCAATTTTTAATTAGATGTGTTGTGTTCAAAACCTAAACTTTAAATTACTTTAAAGTTTGGTTTATGTGTACAATTAATACTTTCTCCAAGTTTGGGAGGTATATACACTATACAATCTAATTTTCGCCAACTTATTGCAGAATTCGGGTGGCAAAAGAAGCAGTTCCTTGTTGGAAGACACTGGTCCTCCAGGGGTACCTTGCAAGCGACGGTTGTTCGCCTCTCCTTCTGGAACGATGATTGCCATCGAAAACAGCAGACCAGCTCCTCAGAGAAAACTTAGGAAAAGGCTCGGGGGGAAATCGAAGGTAATGTACAAGAAGTTAAACACCGATAATTTCCTGAGAAGTGTAAGTGGCAGACTTGGTCCCTATCTCAGTGCATTTGTCAAGCACAAATTAAGGGGTATGAGATCATACACCATGTATCACAAGTGGCTCGCTGTGAACATTCTTGTAAGCTCATCAGAGATCCACTATTAACTGATGAGGAACTTGATACCATTACCCTCTCTTTCTACTGTGCGTGCATTGATCAAACAATTCCAGGTACATCCTGGTACAAGTGCTAAAAGTGTGTCCACGTTGAAAATGAAGGTAAAACCCGTCAGTGCTAGAGATAAACTTTGTTTCCATCTAGTGGATGAGATGTCGCTCCGGAAAGGATTATCGTACAACCGAGAGAACGATGCCATAGTTGGATCTGAGACTATTCGCGGTGGCCAACGCAAGAAAATGGCCACATCCGTCTTTTGTGTTATGGCCTCTGGAATTGCAAAAAAGTGGAAACACCCAATTGGCTATAATTTTATAGCTTCGACAATGCCATCTTCCTGCATAAACGACATCTTACAGGAGTCAATTGCTGCGATGGAATGTCAAGACTTCACTGTTCTGGGCATAACAAGCGACCAAGGCAGCAATTTGCAAAGAGCGTTCAAAGATATGGGCTGCACACCAACTAATCCTGTTGTTGAGTTTGCCGACAAGAAATATTTCGTTTTCAAAGATCCCCCCCATTTGATCAAAAATGCCCGCAACTTTCTCTACAATGGTGATGAGAATTCCTTCCCTACATTGTTCAGCTCCTTGGACGCATATTTAGAAGCTCTTTGAAATTGAGCAAAACAGAAGTCTTAAATGTGTTCCCCGTTTGTCGCATCATCATGTCTACAATTTAAAGTTTTCACAAAAAATGAAAGTTAAACTTGCAACTCAGGTATTGTCTAATACAACATCTGCTGCCTTAGACTTTTATGTTGCAACTAATTCCATTCCATCATCATCAGCAGCACCCAGCATGTTCTGCAAAAAATTCAACGACTTATTTGATTTATTGAATTCTCAATCTCCTGCTGACCGAGTCCCTCTCAGAAAACCCCTGACTTCATGCTCTCCTTCGATAAAAACCTTGTAGGATTACATCCCTTGGTTGAAGGAGTTGCAAGCGCTAAATCCAAATCGGAAATGCTTTTTCATTGACGGGTGGATTCAGTCCATAAACGTTGTGCTTATGTCGAGAGAAAAAATTCCGCGAGATGTTCTGCCATACATCTGCGTCCGCAATCTTTGTCAAGATGAGTTAGAAAAATTCTTCGGAAAAATGCGCCAAAAGCAGAAATTCCCTATTCCTCAAGATTTCATCAATTCTTACTGCAAAGTGTCAACGGCATCTCTTCTTACAGCACCAATGAAAAGCAGCGTTGAAGTGGGTGAAGACGACGTAGACGTGGATACGTGGAACATTGTTGAAGAGGTAAGCAAGCAGCGTATTTATGGCTAACCTATGTCCAGTGAGACAGATTGGTGTTCATCACCTTCGTAGATATTTCAATGCCGCATTCTTTTATACTGGAAATTTATATATTTGAAACGGTAAAGAGCTTATGAAATTATTATCTAACAGGGTTGTGTTCTCATTTTTTTAGATTCCTGAGGTGGAGCCAGAGGACGCTGTTATTTCCTTTGAAGAAATTGAGGCAACCGCAACTTTTTCGGAGCCTACGATTGCTGGAGGAATGTTCAGTCCATGGAGGTGGATGGAGCTGTCACCCATCGGCACGTATCAGGATTTCGTAAAATAGTCTGTAAGTTCTTAGATATGTGTCAGCATCACTGTAATTTCTGCTGTGTTCAGGTCACCGACAAGTTGCAACAATTTTTTGCCGTGTGTCGAACGCTTCAATGCACAAGACATGTTAACAGACTTATGTCGTCCAAAAGTTTTAGTGAAAAACTTTAGAAAATTACCCATGAGTAATATAACCATCTGGAAGCAAGTTAGGTACATTTTTTGATTGACCTAAGTATGGTTTATCGTTCATGTATTCATTTTGTTCACAAGCTTATATCGCTACAATATTTCTGAAGTGCGTCATGGTAGGAAGCCATTCTTCTATTTTAGTAACTTATGAATATAATGTACGTAACTTAAGAATTTATCTCATCATATTTCAAAAACAAATGATCGTTTTGTACAATTTTTTGGAAGCCAACTGCTCAGAATTGTTTTTCTGTCGTACATTATATTCATAAGTTACGAAAATAGAATAGTGGCTTGCAACTAACAGCCTGTAAATAACATTTAATTTCCCCATTTTTTGGTGTATATGATCGGAAATAACTTTTTTCAAATGGTGCTTTTCAATTTCATTTGGTATACATATGAATAAATGAAAATTCATGTTCTTACACTGCAGTGTCAACCGTGACAGTGTAAGCTTTCATCAGACAGTGATTGGATTTAATGTCTCGTACCTATATTTTTGTTTCTTAGCACACGCTTGTGCACATACCGAGAGTTTTACATATTTGCACTAAATCTGCAAGCGTCGTTCATTGCTTTCTATCCATAAGCATTTTTACCTCGCTATTATTTAGCGTAGACACTAACTACTGGTATGTTGTAACTGGGAAATGTAATGAAAATCCATGCCGACGGCTGTGCCGAGGCTTCGGTTATTAGCTCACCTAGTCACCTTAGCTCTGTAGTTCACTCCTGATTCTAGTTAATGCTGTGTTGAACTTCGTGCATAAACTGGATGTTTGTAATCCAAAGTGTGTGCGTGGCGGTCTTGTGGACTCTCCTTCCTCTATATTCTCCATTATGGTTACGAAGCAACGTACGCGCCCCACGGGTGGATACAACTATTATATCTAAGGGAATTAGCGCTCTCAAGAGAAAAATGTGAGGTACTGTGATGATACTTAGGTAAGCCTTTTTTGTGTTGGAGTAAAATGTTTTTCGTTTTGTCAAGGACCATATTTTTTCGTTGCATTATTGCCCTGTTTTTCAGTACCTCTAACTTTCTTCATCAACTTTCATCTTGTTTCATAACCTTCCTTCTTAACTGACTTTCCATGCGCGAGGGATCCTGCGCGGGAACTCACATTGTACATAGATTCCGCGTTCCCTCAACTCCATACTATTTGGTGCCTTCATCCTTCCTCACTTTGAACATCTTTGTTGTGGTAAAGGGAGGCTAAAACTAATCTATGATCAATCAAGCAACGTACACACGAATCCCTCATCAATGAACATTACATAAAAAACTTCACTTAAACTTCTTCCCATTTCTCCTATGAAACTATTTGGGTAATTTTTACGTAGAATGTATATAAATAACATTGCTACATATTTTTAGATGTTTTTTTTTTGGATCGCTCCAATAACTTAATTTCTTCATTATCGTATTGTTTACGTTTTATCACATTGAGAACCTTAGTCTAATCTAAATGCGCCTTAGTCTTTAAATATAAATTGTAAAAATGTTCATGAATGCACATTCACGTTTATATATAGTGAAGGACAGGATAAAAAAGTGTCATCAACATAATCGCAATATACTACTTTGGCTTTCACTATCCTTATTACGCCAAGAAACGTTTCATAACTTCTTGAATAAAAACTAGAGTTCCAACGCTAACGAGTATCATAGTAAAGCCCGGGGACGCAGCCAGTTGAAAGCATTGTTGACAATGACGTCAGCTGCGAGTCATGGCTGCTAGAAGCTGATTTGTTGGCGTGCGTGCGTACGTTTGTCTAGAGCTGGCTTGGGGTCCACCGTAGTTTTGAAGTTCTTCTTATGTAAGTGTTCTGTGGCATGGACGCCTGTCTCTTTCCGACATGGTCGGATCGCATCAAAGCTCGGTGGCCACTCCGCCAACTGGCTGGTGTGCAGGGATGGGAGGCACTTTGAGAGGCATGCTGACGGTTATCACCGAGATTTTTGCCTAGTGGATCAGGACCTTAAGCGCTTGAGCGTGTAGCGTGTGGAGTGTTACATGTAGTGTGTTTTCGTCCATGAATACGTTGCAGAAATCTTTTATTATTTGCATGACGACTTTTTACCGTGTTTTCCCGTGAGTTTGAGTAAAAATTCCTCAATGAACCCCATGTTTTTCACAGGTATATGAGCTTCACATTTTTTGCAATTTGTTTTTCCTTTTCGTTTGTCTCAAACCTCATAAATATGTTTATTGGTTATAGCTAAATAAAAGCTCACATTTTGCACTTCGGAAAAAGATGGAGATTACTAAACATCCTAAAGCTCTTTGCAGAGAATATCATTGCACCACTGCCTGAATTGTTTCTTCAGCGGATTTTTCACATCTACAAAACCCAATCTTGACAAAAACTTCTCATGAGCTTCTTAACGTACAGTTTTGTACAGCTCACTTTTAAATTAGTCGAATATGTATTTTTTTGCGTACAGACGATATTTGCTGCATTTGCCGCAGTCATTGCCTACAGGAAGAGATAAAGGTTTTGCACAAGATTTTTTCAAAATTTATCATGATAGAATCTAATTCAGCTAGATTAAATGGTTTCCAGAGTTATCAATTTAAATTTCCAGCAGCATGCAGATTTTACCAATTTTACTCAGTTCCGGAAATTTTGAAGGCCAGTCTAAAGCTTTCTCGCTCGTTAAAGCTAATTTGAAGTGCATTAGATGTGTTTTTGACCGGTTATTTGCAACCACTCTCATTTAGTTTTTTCAATCTGAGGATCTGAGCAGAAGAAAGGAGGTAATGAGCCTAAATTTTACAAATATGAAGTCGAACAGTGAATCGACTTCAAAAAGTCAGCTTAGATCTGCAGGAGAAGAAAAAGAAACACGATGCTCCCACTACCATGCTCCATGGTAGGAAGGAGGTTCTTTGGTTGCATTGAAGTATTCAGCCGTCGCCAAGCAATCACTCTGTATTTGTTTTCAAACTGGTAATTTTTTATTTCATCGGTCCACAGAATGTTTACGAAAAAGTCATTTTCTTTATTGAACAGAGCTTAAGCTCTGATCAGCAACAGAATTTTTCTCCACGTGTTGAACTCGTCGAGCAGTGCCCATCTTCAGATTTTTTCCCGCAAAGCATTGATGATTGTTTGTTTAGTTAAATTCACACTCACTAATGTCATTTGATCTGCTTATTTCCCCAGAGAAATCTTCCCATTAAAGGAAGCTTCGAGCAATCTTCTCGTGATGACTTGTGAACAGCATTTGATCTTGCTCGTTTGTGAGTTTTCTTACATTTGTGTTTTTATGAATATACACATGTCTAGGTATATAAATACACACACATATTTGAATATAGATTTAAATGTATATGTTGTGTAGTTTTTTCTCAACACAACTAGAGGTTTATTTAGCTGTAGCTGCAAACTTCAGTTTCAGTAGCTTTAGACTACAAAGGTAGGAGTAAGGAAACACTGGAAAGCACGTATAAGTGTACTGGGCGGCTGTCGGTTGCAGACTTCCTCCCTAAACCAGCCGTGCAGGCAAGAAGCGCGTAACAATACCTTCCAGAGCTCGCAGGAGGAGCGTAACAACAGCTTTCGGAGCTCTTACTCACAAAACCAGTGCCACATTACAACGACGCATATTTTAATATACAACAGTATATAAATAACATGTGTGTATATACAGGGTGGTTACTATAAATGTATACCTTTTAAAATTGCTATGATCTTTTTCAAATACGGAAAAGAGAAATCAACTGGTTTGATTGGAAACAAGAAGCGTTAAATTTTCATTTCATTCTACTTTGCTTGACCTTGGAGTTCTCACTCTTTCAATATTTTCCGCTGTGTATTTAGGAACTTTTCCGACAGACCTTCCTTTATTATTGTTTCTCACAATGGACTGGGATTGCCAATTTTAGAAGTTCCTCTGAATCGTTATTTTGTTAGGTTTGAAACAGTATTCCAAGAAAAATTTCCTTTGAGTCCTAACGATGGATCCAATTTTCGTCATTTTTTAGATGATGAACTTGAGTTGTTGAAGAGTCAGTAGTGCCATGTTTGCTGATTACAATAATCTTCGTTGGAGTAGGCTTACAATGCAGCCAACATGTAAAATCTAACTTGTTGGGCAGGCTGTTGACGCGCGCTTTAGCCTATTCCTACGGGAATCTAAAATTATTTCAGGGTATCATTTCTCGAAAACGAAAGTGTTTTGAGGTTTTTGTCACTCAACGAAAATCGAGTGTTTATCTGTATATTGTTAAAATATGTGCATCGAATTACACAACACCCTGTATATATAGACATGTACGTGTGTATAAGTATACATAAAGATTCATTGTTGGGACTTACAGGAGATTTTCCAGTACCATGGCTACACCTAATTACCTTTGTTGCCTTTACGTACCTCCGTAAGAATTTCGACCACCCGTTACACTTTCAAACGTCACAGGATTATACACGCATTACGATTTTAATAATTTAAAACTGCGAGCAAAATGGATATCACGTTCACAGAATAAAGCTACATAAATAACAGACTACAATGGGTTTTCTTAAACATTGGTTACATACATCCTCAGATTGAATTTAGTGCCCATCTCGAGAACAATCAGAAGATTTTAAACAATTTAAACCGCTTAAATTTTATTTACCACAAGTGATACAGCAATAGATTGTATCTTAAGTCTACTACAATGGACATATTTGAGGATTGCTACTTGTGGGCCCGAATAAGTTCAGAGACTTCCAGGGCATCCTTTCATCAAACTATTTTTAAAATGAACAGTTATGTTTAACCTAATTTACTTAACCTAGGGGCATACATGACTAATCATGTTTCGTTCCTTAATTTTTTAACAAAAAAGAAATCGTTAGTATGAGCTACATGTGCACAGTATATTCGAGAAAAATGAATAGGAGCATAAGATCTATATTATTATCATGGTAGATTACGTTATCAAGATAAGTCGTCTCAAAAGAAAAAAGAAACTGACTTGAATTACCTTATATGATTAATATTTCGATAGGGAGGGGGATTCAAGAAAAAATTTTGTCTTGAAAGCTTTGTAAGAACTTTTTTTCACAGATCTCAGCAGGGATTGCAGTAAAATTCACAGTTCCAATGAAGAGGATACTGTGTTGTGGCCGAGATTTTGAATAATAAGGAAGTATGATGTTAATTCTGTTTCGTGTTAAATGATCATGATGACCATTTTGATCAGTTAATAATTATTTGAGTTCTCTGTCGCCATCATCAGTTGGTGTTTAATACATTAAATTACATTTGGAGAGGTTGTGTAGAGATTAAAAAGCTTGAGTATTTTTAGGATTTTTAATGAATCATTTGTTTGAACATTAAATTTTAATTTCATTACCGCTCGAATGGTCCTTTTTTGTAATCCAAACAGCAGATTGGTTTAATTTTTATCAGTTCTGTGCCAAGCTTCTATCCCGTATTGTAGATATGGTGTAATGATCGTTCGATAAAGTATTTTTAGAGCTTCTTCAGGCAATATGTTTTTTACTCTATGAAAGATTCCAGCGGATTTTGATAATTTAGTACTGATATGTGCAATTTGCTCTTTGAATGTCAGATGCTCATCAAATATAATGCCAAGAAATTATTATATTAGATAAACATCTGACATTCAAAGAGCATATTGCACATTTCAGTACTAAATTCTCAAAAACCGTTGGAATCCTTCATAAAGTGAAAAGTATATTGTCTTATACATTGAAAATAATTTATCAGACGATCATTTCACTATATCTACAATACGGGATAGAAGCTTGGCACGAAACTGATTAAAATAAAACCAATCTGCTCTTTGAATTGCCAAAAAATGCCATTCGAGCGGTAATGAAATTAGAATTTCATTGTCACACAAATGATTCATTCATAAGCTTTAAACGGTTTTTGATCTCTACAACTTCTCCATAAGTAATTTCGTGAATAAAACACTAACTGATTATGGCGACAGAGAACTCCAACAATTATCATACACTCCACCGCATGGATTGCACAACCGAACCCGAAGAACCAAGCAAGTTTTGGACAAACAACGACCAGGCAACAGCTCCAGTATAGGCTCCTTCAGGTGTCGACCTCAGTGCCTCAGTGTCGATCAAACCGACTAATAAGACTCTGAAAACTAAACGGGAACTAAAATGGTATGTTACAGTCTTCAACAAAATGAGCAGTGCACTGGAAACTGCATTGCTGCCCGAGTCAACGGACACTAACGGGAGAGTAATGATGATAGGATCAGATACTAGAGATCATATAACAGCAGTAGATAGAAGTAAAATTTTAGTTTCAGTAATACGGAATGAATATTTTGTGAATCCTTGACACATACATAATAATAAATTAGTTTAAATTAAATATCAAATAGCAACAATAATAAACAATGAAAATCTAAAATATGTCAAGTTTTCATTGTTTATAACATACTCGAAGATTATGATTCCAAAATGTTAGGTGTTTCTTTTTTTTTCTCCAACCCCTGTTCATCTATTTACATATATTGATATATATATATACACATATATGGGTATTATAGGTATATAAATATAAACATCATTGATACATATATGTTCACACGTATATATAGAAATTGATGGTTCAAAATCTTACAATCAAGAAGACATGTTCATAACACAGCACCACAGGTGTTTTAGAAAAACTCTGCTCTTGGATTCTTCGTTTCACCTACGTCACGCGTCATCCAACTTAAGAACACATGAAAATCGATTGGCATTTCCGACCAGACACCAGGTCAAAAGAAATGCGAGGACACGACCACGCCTGAGACACCCCGAGTGAATCTACAGAAATTTGTCTCACAATTGGCATAGATTTGTTTGTGCGTTAGCTACTTTTGTGTCTTAGCTTTCCTAAGTATCTGAATAATTTTTCATCTTTGTCTTGAAATTCGATCGAATGCATGTTGTAGTATGCAGCTGAGTGTGTGTAGCACAGCTGCATACACTCCTACGTGACGCTTGCTCTCGGGCTCCGACGCCGAGATTCATGCGAGTAGAATGCCATCCTTATAATGTACACCATACGAGCGGGCGTACAAATTCAAGGTCCCACTCGCATTGAGTGGTGGATACCCTTGATCCCTTTCCTAATCTGCATCATTAAATCAAAATCCTCATGTCATTCATTTATTAGAAGTAAGTAAAGTATTTTCACAGGAAAACATGGTAATAGTATGTACCTTAACTATTTTAATTGAAATATAACAACGAAAATGTGGTATACATTTAGCGAAATTAGGGGGTAACATTTTGCGATTCGATGATTGAAACCGCAAAAACGATAGATAAGACATGATGGTGTGATAAAATATGACAATTAGCCTCTGGTGACTAAATTATTTTTAACAAACGATAAGTATACATACACATAATGAAAGCCTAGAAATAAATATATCATACACAGAGGTAGGTTTGCATTTTCCCGCTTTTCGGCACCTGCTTGGAGGCATGGGGTAGACGATACATTTAGGAAATTTAGCTGTCAGTTTTCGGTGTGTCAATCGTATGTTATTGAAACTTACGCCCCAGAGTGGTACAGTTAGGTTTTCTAGACTGAGAAAAGATCTTCGGAACATTTTTTTTCGTACCTATTTTCTTCTTGTTGTTGTCAAGTATTGTATCTATAAGCTTTTTGTCTTTTCTTTTTCATTATTTCTACTCAGCTGTGCAAACGCGCAGGCCTTCACGTGTAGGAACACACTTTTTGCATTGATTCTTTGTTCTCTGCAGTCTGCACTAAATCCGATTTTAAAATTAAAATGCAATTTTAAGAGAGCGAAGGGAGGACTTCCCCCTGCTTTCTAAAGGTCGCATTTTTCAATGCTCAAGGAGTCTCAACCTGATAATTGTAAGTTTTTTGGAAAATAGGAGCTGTTTTGAAGAAAAGGGCCCAGTTCTCAGCACTCAGTACCTAGAACAAATTTAATCTGAATTGCTACATACTGACCTGACCTGACGCGGCAAACCTAGCCTAACATAGCTGAACCTTACCTAATGTTATTAATTGATTAATTAATTTCGCTACTTCAGTTTGAAAGCAAGAAGTCTCTTAGATCGATCATCTGGATGCAGGTATGTAGATGATTTTTAACTGATGCATAATTGATTTCTGAAGCGTCGTTTTTCTGAAATTGACAAAGAATTTCCAAAATTAGTTGAAAGAAAAATGTTTCAGAAATTGAAGTAAATTGGATAAATACTTCTTGTAGAATTATTAGTCGTTGAATAATAATATAAACAAAAGCCCTTGTTTTCAAGCGGTCAAATGATGATGTACAATGTGGTTGAAATATGAATGCCCTTGTACATATATATACCTACATAAAACTGTACTTTCATAAGAAAAAAATATTTTATTCCCTGTTTTGAATCACATTGCGATATATTTATATATTTAAATAATTATATTGTATGTATAAAATAAAGTGATGCAATATAGGGGATAACACAATTTCTCATAAAAATGCAAATATACTATTTCAAATCAATCTATTTGTAACAAAACGATCATAGAATACTATCAAATCCGAATTTCAATGATTAGAGGTCGCACACGCTACACAAAAATTAACTGATTTTCAAAACACCCAGGCAGTACAGCAATTGTCTATCTACTTTTTTAGAAATTCTCAAGTTGGCCTATCATACTACTGTATTTAGTAATTACTTACTGTATTGACTCGATTTAATAATACATTTTGAGGCATATATTCACGGTCTGCTTAGAGATGTGAGGATATTCTTCGTTTTGTCTTAAAGTTGATTCCAATCTTTTGACACAACCTGCAGCAGGTATTATTTCTGCTGTCCATCTTTAGATATTATTTCGTTGTTATCTTCTATCAATTTGACGCCTCTTTCAGCAAAGTCATAGACTAGGTTCACAACATTCAAATTACGATCGAGTGTCAAATCCAATTGCTTGATCTTTTGAAAATTTTTGTCAAATTGTATTTTGTATTTTGTCAAATTGTATTTAACAACCCAATTCTTCATGGGTATACTTTGGTGAACAGGCGTGACACAGGTGGCAGAGGAACGATTTCTTAGCTTTTAAGTCTTTAAAATGATTCTTTGTTTGA
>JACJUY010005015.1:17761-53286 GCA_014220935.1 Platorchestia sp. MABIK
AGCGTTTTTACTGTAAACATTTTTTAGCCAATGACGAGGCTCAAAATGTTTTCATCATTTTGCATAAAAATGAAGTGAATTTCTTCATGGGCAGGTTTTAATTTGAATTAAAACGTTACCAGAGGTATGGTTTATGAACACAATTTGTGGGCAGAACCTCACCGCTAGATGGTGAAAGAAAGTGACGCTAGATGGTGATTCTTATTTAGAACAACTATACTTAAAAGGATTAATTTAATGTTCGGCGTGTTTTTTCCTAAGATTTTCTAAGCCAACATCTTGTTGCAAAGTAATCGTATTCCGACATATTCTATCGGCAGACATGTCTGCTGTGTGTTCATACAGATGTGTTCTGTGTACAGATATTTAGTGGTATCCCTCAATTATCATGCTTTGAGGATTAGTTTTAATGACCCATTTCGTTTTATCCATTCTTTTGCCGTGAATTACATCACAGCTTTTAACATGTGCCTCAACTCAGATGTTTGTTATGTCGTTTGCAAGCAGGCGTATTGCACTTTATTCTCACTAAGGATTTTCTATTAACCTCCACAGGAACCGACAACCCTTTCTGCCGGTATTACTTGTGGTGATTTTTGTAATTAATCTCGTAGTGTAATCGGTATTTCTACTCTCATGGAAAAAATGAGAGATCCCGAGGTGGAGGTTAGTACGCCTCCCTTCGGCTGAAAAATAATTTTTTTTTTGTTGCAGACTTTCTTTAATTAATTCACTGCTGACTTTCCACCGCCTGCCCTTTTTCTTCAAATCTTTTCTTGGCCAATAAACTTTATTTTCAATTTGCTATTTCTATGAGGAGGGGATGCGTGGAACACACCTTGTGCATGGATTCTCTGTTCCCTTAACTCCTTACAAAACGGGGCCTCCTTTCTTCCTCTTTTTGGATCTTTTTTGTTGTGGATAGGGGAGGCTTAATCTAACTCATCTAATCATGAAGTGTACATGCTACTCATGGTTAGGTTGCCCTTATTGATCAGTCCGCGTATGCATCCACGAACGTTTCAATTAATTACAAATTTAACGAATTAATGTAAAGTGAACCTTCTGTTTCACTCTCCGTATCATTTGTGTCGACATGGTGTTTTCCAATATGTTTTCATCGGATCATCATTGAAGCGAACTTACCAATGTTAGTAAATGTTCCGTTATTGTTCAGCCATGGGCACGGTTATCATGTCATGAAGAAGTAAAAAAACAATAACACCTCATTTAATGTGTTTATGTGGTTGGACACATGAAATTTTCATTTCTTATCTTTCTCAAGATAAACTTTTTGCCGCAATTAGGTGGGGTGTTTGTCAAACGAACGAAGACGGAATGCATCATCAGACGGACCAGAACAGCTTGCTACAAGTTGGCACTTAGTAATGAAAAACATGGAACGTAATTCAGAGTCTTCGACTCAAGCCAAAATTGAAGGTTCTGTGAAAAGAAAAGAATTTTGAAAAAATGAAAGATTATGATTATTTGAACCTCTTATTTCTAGTTGCCTTTTCATTGGATTCAATTTCTACCTCGAAGTTTACTCATACTCTTTTTTCCCTCATTATGGTTTCATTCTTTTTTCAATAAATAAGCAAACGAAAAATTAGGGATGTAAATACTCAAGGAAATGCTCCTTGTATCTTGCTTTGAGTTTCAGCCCTTATTTCATGCGTGAGTTAATATTAACTATGATTGTTATTCATGAGTTTTTAATTTTTCTCGGTATATTTTTCTAATAAATATTTCTCACATCTTAGTTTGCATTATTTTTATATTCATTTAAAATATCCTTTACATCCTAAATTTCAATTTTTTCAATATTCATTGCAGAAAACAGCGTTCCGTTCATTTTAACTTTCATTGGTTCTTGACTTAGTTTTTTCATCTTCTTTTCTTTTTCTTTCCGTGTGTTTCATGTCTTTTTCTTCTAAAATTTCAAACTTTGATGCTCTTGGTCATTTTTATTAAGGTTTGATATTTAAATTTTTAATTTGATATTTCTTACCTATTTTTTACGTTAATATTTATGCATTAACGCATAAATATGCCTATACATAAACTTACTAGATTAAAATATTTGTCAAACAAATATTGATGACGACGTGCGAATGGCGTCATTAATTCAACTTAAATTTCCATTAGTGTTGTACATGTTGATTTCAGGGAAACATTTGAATTTGATCTTTTCAGCCGCTGCACTCGAAATTAACTATTGACTATTGTGGATATGCAGCAAGATGGCTCATTTTCATACTATAAAGTTTCTCATCATATGCCCAAATTCTTAACGTTAAAGTTTCTCACAAATCCGGCAATACACTCGGTAGTCATGCTCTGCATCAAGTGTGTGTGGTGTGTGTGTTGTGTTGTGTGTGTGTGTGTGTGTGTGCAGGTGTGCCAGCAAGTGTTGCTCTCAATCCATTCCCACGCTGGTCTTTGTTCAGAAAGAAGAACATATTAGCCAGCGATTCAAACAAAGAATCATTTTAAAAACTTAAAAGCTAAGAAATCGTTCCTCTGCCACCTGTGACACGCCTGTTCACCAAAGTATACCCATGAAGAATTGGGTTGTTAAATACAATTTGACAAAATACAAAATACAATTGACAAAAATTTTCAAAAGATCAAGCAATTGGATTTGACACTCGATCGTAATTTGAATGTTGTGAACCTAGTCTATGACTTTGCTGAAAGAGGCGTCAAATTGATAGAAGATATAACGAAATAGTATCTAAAGATGGACAGCAGAAATAATACCTGCTGCAGGTTGTGTCAAAAGATTGGAATCAACTTTAAGACAAAACGAAGAATATCCTCACATCTCTAACCAGACCGTGAATATATGCCTCAAAACGTATTATTAAATCGAGTCACTACAGTAAGTAATTACTAGAAACAGTAGTATGATAGGTCAACTTGAGAATTTCTAAAAAAGTAGATAGACAATTGCTGTACTGCCTGGGTGTTTTGAAAATCAGTTAATTTTTGTGTAGCGTGTGCGTCCTCTAATCATTGAAATTCGGATTTGATAGTATTCTATGATCGTTTTGTTACAAATAGATTGATTTGAAATAGTACATTTGCTTTTTTATGAGAAATTGTGTTATCCCCTAAATTGCATCACTTTATTTTATACATAAAATATAAATATTTAAATATATAAACATATCGCAATGTGATTCAAAAAAGGGAATAAAATATTTTTTTCTCATGAAAGTTCAGTTTTATGTAGGTATATATATGTACAAGGGCATTCATATTTCAACCACATTGTACATCATCATTTGGCCGCTTGAAAACAAGGGCTTTTGTTTATATTATTATTCAACGACTAATAATTCTACAAGAAGTTTTATCCAATTTACTTTAATTTCTGAAACATTTTTCTTTCAACTAATTTTGAAAATTCTTTGTCAATTTCAGAAAAACGACGCTTCAGAAATCAATTATGCATCAGTTAAAAATCATCTACATACCTGCATCCAGATGATCGATCTAAGAGACTTCTTGCTTTCAAACTGAAGTAGCGAAATTAATTAATCAATTAATAACATTAGGTAAGGTTCAGCTATGTTAGGCTAGGTTGGCCGCGTCAGGTCAGGTCAGTATGTGGCAATTCAGATTAAATTTGTTCTAGGTACTGAGTGCTGAGCACTGGGTCCTTTTCTTCAAAACAGCTCCTATATTCCAAAAAACTTACAATTATCAGGTTGAGACTCCTTAAGCATTGTAAAATGCGACCTTTAGAAAGCGGGGGAAGTCCTCCCTTCGCTCTCTTAAAATTGCATTTTAATTTTAAAATCGGATTTAGTGCAGACTGCAGAGAACAAAGAATCAATGCAAAAAGTGTGTTCCTACACGTGAAGGCCTGCGCGTTTGCACAGCTGAGTAGAAATAATGAAAAAGAAAAGACAAAAAGCTCATAGATACAATTTTTGACAACAACAAGAAGAAAATAGGTACGAAAAAAAATGTTCCGAAGATCTTTTCTCAGTCTAGAAAACCTAACTGTACCACTCTGGGGCGTAAGTTTCAATAACATACGATTGACACACCGAAAACTGACAACTAAATTTCCTAAATGTATCGTCTACCCTATGCCTCCAAGCAGGTGCCGAAAAGCGGGAAAATGCATACCTACCTCTGTGTATGATATATTTATTTCTAGGCTTTCATTGTGTGTATGTATACTTATCGTTTGTTAAAAATAATTTAGTCACCATGGGCTAATTGTCATATTTTATCACACCATCATGTCTTATCTATCGTTTTTGCGGTTTCAATCATCGAATCGCAAAATGTTCCCCCTCTAATTTCGCTAAATGTATACCACATTTTCGTTGTTATATTTCAATTAAAATAGTTAGGGTACATACTATCACCATGTTTTCCTGTGAAAATACTTTACTTACTTCTAATAAATGAATGACATGAGGATTTTGATTTAATGATGCAGATTAGGAAAGGGATCAAGGGTATCCACCACTCAATGCGAGTGAGACCTTGAATTTGTACGCCCGCTCGTATGCTGTACATTATAAGGATGGCATTCTACTCGCATGAATCTCGGCGTCGGAGCCCGAGAGCAAGCGTCACGTAGGAGTGTATGCAGCTGTGCTGCACACACTCAGCTGCATACTACAACATGCATTCGATCGAATTTCAAGACAAAGATGAAAAATTATTCAGATACTTAGGAAAGCTAAGACACAAAAGTCGCTAACGCACAAACAAATCTATGCCAATTGTGAGACAAATTTCTGTAGATTCACTCAGGGTGTCTCAGGCGTGGTCGTGTCCTCGCATTTCTTTTGACCTGGTGTCTGGTCGGAAATGCCAATCGATTTTCATGTGTTCTTAAGTGGGATGACGCGTGACGTAGGTGAAACGAAGAATCCAAGAGCAGAGTTTTTCTAAATCACCTGTGGTGCTGTGTTATGAACATGTCTTCTTGATTGTAAGATTTTGAACCATCAATTTCTATATTTACGTGTGATCATATATGTATCAATGATGTGTATATTTATATACCTATAATACCTATTTATGTGTATATTTATATATCAATATATGTAAATAGATATACAGGGGTTGGAGAAAATAATAGAAACACCTAACATTTTGGAATCATAATCTTCGAGTATGTTATAAACAATGAAAACTTGACATATTTTAAATTTTCATTGTTCATTATTGAAGCTATTTGATATTTAATTTAAACTAATTCATTGTTATGTATGTGTCAAGGATTCACAAAATATTCATTCCGTATTACTGAAACTAAAATTTTACTTCTATCTACTGCTGTTATATGATCTCTAGTATCTGATCCTATCATCATTACTCTCCCGTTGGTGTCCGTTGACTCGGGTAACTATGCAGTTTACAGTGCACTGCTCATTTTGTTGAAGACTGTAACATACCATTTCAGTTCCCGTTTAGTTTTCAGAGTCTTATTAGTCGGTTGGTCGACACTGAGGCACTGAGGTCGTCACCTGAAGGAGCCTATTCTGGGGCTGATGCCTGGTCGTTGTTTGTCTTAAACTTGCTTGGTTCTTCGGGTTCGGTTGTGCAATCCATGCGGTGGAGTGTGTGATAATTGTTTGAGTTCTCCGTAGCCGTAATCAGTTCGTTTTTTTTTCACGAAATTACATATGGAGAAGTTGTAGAGATCAAAAAGCTTGAGTGCTTTTAAGCTTATGAATGAATCATTTGTGTGACAATTAAATTCTAATTTCATTACCGCTCGAATCGCTTTTTTTTGCAATCCAAAGAGCAGATTGGTTTAATTTTTATCAGGTCCGTGCCAAGCTTCTATCCCGCATTGTAGATATGGTGAAATGATCGTCCGACAAAGTATTTTTAAAATATAAGACAATGTACTTTTTACTTAATGAAGGATTCCAACTGATTTTGATAATTTAGAACTGATATGTGCAATATGCTCTTTGAATGTCAGATGTTTATCTGATATTATAATTTGTGGGCATTATATTTGATAAACATCTGACATTCAAAGAGCATATTGCACATATCAGTACTAAATTATCAAAATCCGTTGGAATCCGTCATAAAGTGAAAAGTATATTGTCTTATACTTTAAAAATACTTTATCGGACGATCATTTCACCATATCTGCAATACGGGATAGGAGCTTGGCACAGAACTGATAAAAATAAAACCAGTCTGCTCTTTGGATTACAAAAAAGGACCATTCGAGCGGTAATGAAATTAAAATTTAATGTTCAAACAAATAATTCATTCAAAATCTTAAAAATCCTCAAGCTTTTTAATCTCTAGACAACATCTCCATATGTAATTTAATGTATTGAACACCAACTGATGATGGCGACAGAGAACTCAAATAATTATTAACTGCTCAAAATGGTCATCATGATCATTCAACACGAAACAGAATTAACTTCATACTTCCTTATTATTCAAAATCTAGGTCACAACACAGTATCCTCTTCATTGGAACTATGAATTTTAATGTAATCCCTGCTGAGATCTGTGAAAAAAAGTTCTTACAAAGCTTTAAAAAGAAATCTTGAATCCCTCTTCCCATCGAAATATTAATCATATAAGGTAATTCAAGTCAGTTTCTTTTTTCTTTTGATACGACATCTTGATAAGGTAATCTATGTGATAATAATGTAGATCTTATGCTCTTAATCATTTTTCTCGAATATACTGTTCCCATGTAGCTCATAATAACTATTTCTTTTGTTGTTAAAAAATTAGGTAACGAACCATGATCAGTCTTGTATGCCCCTTGGTTGAGTAAATTAGGTTGAACATAACTGTTCATTTTAAAAATAGCTTGATGATAGGATGCTCTGGAAGTCTCTGAACTTATTCGGGCCCACAAGTAGCAATCCTCAAATATGTCCATTGTAAGAGTACTAGACTTAAGATACAATCAATTGCTGTATCACTTGTGTTAAATAAAATTTAAGTTGTTTAAAATCTTCTGATTGTTCTAGGGATGGGCACTAAATTCAATCTGAGGATGTACGTATGTAACCAATGTTTAAGAAAACCCAATGTAGTCTATTATTTATTTATCTTTATTCTGTGAATGTGATATCCATTTTGCTTGCAGTTTTAGATTATTAAAATCGTAATGCGTGTAAAATCCCGTGACGTTTGAAAGTGTAACGGGTGGTCGAAATTCTAACTGAGGTACGTAAAGGCAACAAAGGTAATTAGGTGTAGCCTTTGGTACTGGAAAATCTCCTGTAAGTCCCAACAATGAATCTTTCTGTATACTTATACACACGTACATGTCCATATATACAGGATGTTGTGTAATTCGATGCACACATTTTAACAATATACAGATAAACGCTAAATAAAACGATTTTCGTGAGTGACAAAAACCTCAAAACTCTTTTGTTTTCGAGAAATGATACCCTGAAATAATTTTAGATTCCCGTAGGAATAGGCTAAAGCGCGCGTCAACAGCCTGCCCAACAAATTAGGTTTTACATGTTGGTTGCATTGTAAGCCTACTCCTACGAAGATTATTGTAATCAGCAAACATGGCACTACTGACTCATCAACAACTCAAGTTCATCATCTAAAAAATGACGAAAATTGGATCCATCGTTAGGACTCAGAGGAAATTCTTCTAGGAATACTGTTTCAAACCTAACAAAATAACGATTCAGAGGAACTTCTAAAATTGGCAATCCCAGTCCATTATGAGAAACACTAATAAAGGAAGATCTGTCAGAAAAGTTCCTAAACACACAGCGGAAAATATTTAAAGAGTGAGAACTCCAAGGTCAAGCAAAGTAGAATAAAATGAAAATTTAACGCTTCTTGTGCCCAATAAAACCAGTTTATTTCTCTTTTCGGTATTTGAAAAAGATCATAGCAAATTTATAAGGTATACACTTTTAGTAACCACCCTGTATATACATACATGTCATTTGTATACTGTTGTATATTAAAATATGCGTCGTTATAATGTGGCACTGGTTTTGTGAGTAGGAGCTCCGGAAGCTGTTGTTACGCTCCTCCTGCGAGCTCTGGAAGGTATTGTTACGCGCTTCTTGCCTGACTTCCGTGCACGGCTGGTTTCGACAGCCGCCCAGTACACTTATACGTGCTTTCCAGTGTTTCTTCACTCCTGCCTTTGTAGTCTAAAGCTACTGAAACTGAAGTTTGCAGCTACAGCTAAATAAACCTTTAGTTGTGTTGAGAAGAAACTACACAACATATACATTTAAATCTAAATTCATATTTGTGTGTGTATTTACATACCTAGACATGTGTATATACATAAATACACATATGTAAGAAAACTCACAAACGAGCAAGACCAAATGCTGTTCAAAAGTTATCACGAGAAGATTGCTCGAAGCTTCCTATAATGGGAAGGTATCTTTGGGAAAATAAGCAGATCAAATGGCATTAGTGAGTGTGAACTTAACTAAACAAACAATCATCAATGCTTTGTGTGAAAAAATCTGAAGATGGGCACTGCTTGACGAGTTCAACACGTAGAAAAAAATCCTGTTGCTGATCAGAGCTTAAGCTCTGTTCAATAAAGAAAATGACTTTTTCGTAAACATTCTGTGGACAGATGAAATAAAAAAAACAGCTTGAAAACAAATACAAAGTGATTGCTCGGGGACGGCTGAATACTTCTAAGCAACCAAAGAACCCCCTTCCTACCATGGAGGATAGTAGTGGGAGTATCGTGTTTCTTTTTCTTCTCCTGCAGATCTAAGCGGACCTTTTGAAGTCGATTCACTATTCGATTTCATATTTGTAAAATTTAGGCTCATTACCTCCTTGATTCTGCTCGGATCCTTAGATTGAAAAAACTAAATGAAAGTAGTTGCAAAAAACCGGTCATAAACACATCTAATGCACTTCAAATCAGCTTTAACGAGCGAGAAAGCTTTAGACTGGCCTTCAAAATTTCCGGAACTGAATCCAATTGGTAAAATCTGCATGCTGCTGGAAATTTAAATTGATAACTCTGGAAACCATTTAATCTAGCTGAATTAGATTCTATCATGATAAATTTTGAAAAGATCTTTACTTGTGCAAAACCTTTATCTCTTCCTGTAGGCAATGACTGCGGCAATTTCACAAATTTTTTGGGCTATTCGCAAAAAAATACACATTCGACTAATTTAAAAGTGAGCTGTACATAACTGTACGTTAGGAAACTCATGAGAAGTTTTTGTCAAGATTGGGTTTTGTAGATGTGAAAAATCCGTTAAAGAAACAATTCATGCAGTGGTGCAATGATTTTTTCTTCAATGAGCTTTAGTATGTTTCGTAATCTCTAACTTTTTCCAGCTTGCAAAATGTGAGCTTTTATTAATTAAGCTATAACCAATAAACACATTTCTGAGGTTTGTAACAAACGAAAAGGAAAAACAAATTACAAAAAATGTGAAGCACACATACCTGGGAAAAACGTGGAGTTCATTGAGGAATTTTCACACAAACTCGCGGGAAAACACGGTAAAAAGATGTCATGCATAAAATAAAAGATTTCTGCAACGTTTTCATAGACGAAAACACAATACATGTAACACTCCACACGCTACACGCTCAAGCTCTTCGGGAGAGCGATGTATCAATTTTCTTTTCCAAAGGCGTGCACGTTCATTTGATCCTACGGTTGTGCTGATAACACAATACAGCATTTTCTTAAATTGTTGCTTGTTCTTTTGAAGCTTGTCATTGATAAAATGACTGTAACATCGCCTGCAGATTTTATTATCGTGAGCAACTTTACCAGACTTGACAATCCTTTGCTATGAAGACTTGCTCCCCACCGAAATAATGCTATATTCTCTCATCTGCATTTAGGCTTCGGGACTTCTATCATTCGGGCCTACTTTGCTTCTCTTGCTTTGCATGCCTTCTTTGCTATCTCTTTTTATATTTAGTATTGTCATTTTCATCCTGACTTCCTGATTCTGTTAGCAGGTATTGTGTGTGGGAACTCACAGTGCAGAATTTCATCATTTTGTACCGTCCATACATGAGACACCCTTCTTTTAGCTCTCTCGAGATCGCATTTTATGTGGCTTGGATGTCGTAAACTTCTGATATAGTGCTAATGATGGAAAAATGCAAGTTAAAATTGTCAAGCAGTTCCACAATCAAGCTTATTCAGTGTTACAAGCGACTCGCACAAAACAATGTCCTAGCAGTCTTCACAGGCAGTGTGGAAAAAAAGCTGAGACGTTGTAAAAAATATTCAATCATGTTTGAAGCAAGTTCATTATTTTAGCTTTTAACGCGTTAGTTACTCATCAAAGTGACATTTGAACGGGTTTGATTGCTCAATTATTCTTTTCCATTTGGGAAGCTTTATTTCTAAAGAACATTCGATCCAGTTTACCGTTCTGGTTACATAACAGCTCTTCTACAAAAATGACCCTCTTAGGTCGTTTCCTCTTGTGTAGTTGGAGAGTGACGTAGCTTTGAACGCTTTCCTCTGTGACGTCTGATCCGAGGTTGGGTTTCTTGACCACGAAGGCATAAATGGCGTCCATCGCCTTCTCGGCCTCAGGAACTCCCACCACACACACCTCGTGAACGCCAGTGAGCTCCAGGATCGTGTGTTCTATCTCCGTCGGTGATGCCTGAAATTCAATTTACGTTCAAACGGTCTCCAAGTAACTTTTCATATGAGCATGTAACACGGCCCATATTTTGGGAGTCAAACGTCAGTTCATAATCACAGTCGATTCTTTACAAAGAATGCAAAGTCATTAAAAAATAATGCTCATAACTTTCAAAATGAAACAGTAGATTCGTAATTATTATTCACAATACAATAAATTGCATCAAATTTATAGTTATAAAAAAATGAACATATTGTACTAATTTATCAACGAATTCGACCTCGAAGAACAGAACGAAAAACTAACGACCGAAGGGGACCGTTTGGGTAAAAACCAAAGTCCGTCATTTTCCGATGGATCTTTCTGAAATTTTCACCAAAGGAGTGAAATGATGTAGCAGTCTTATTTGAACTTGTATTTTATTTTTTCGCTAATTTATGAGACGAATGATTTTTTTAAAAACTGAAAAAAGGTTTTTTGGGATATTGTATCTCCTTCCATTTTGAAGTTGCAGAACTAGCAACATGTTATTTAGGTAGCTAAATATATTATATGAAGAAAAATTGGCGTGGAATTTCGATATTTAGATTAGTTGAATTTTGGGATTTTTGTTAAACGTCTTCATTTTAAATTTTGATTTACTATGTCTGTTTTCATTTTTAAATGAAAACATCAATTCTTGTTCCCGCCTTCCCCTTTAAATTGATTGGCCTTTCGTAAGCTGTAGCAGACGAACGCACACACTTGCAAGGAATTGCAGCAAATCGTTAGATTCGTGAGAACGCTCACTATATAATTAGTTAATAAACTGAAAATTGTTATTTGTTAAATATTTAGTGTGAACGGTCCTCTTAACGACATTTTGCTAGTAAAAAGCATTTCACTTTGTAACTCTTGGACTGCAGCATGAGCCTCTGGTGGCTCCTGTGAAGACTTTCAGAATGCTGTTGACCTACCAGTAGTCACCAACTTCATTTTCACACATATTTAATCAAAATTATATGAAGGCCCAATCTAATAAACGTTTGTTTCATAACTGAATGCTGAAAATGATTTTAAGATGTATCGGATGTCGCACTTCAATTGAACTCTCAGCAGTTACCGTGCTAAATAGGTTGTATCGACTGAGCTTCAATGGATAGTTCAAGTCGAGAACAATATTCAAGGAGCCGTCACTTTTAATTTTTCATCTGGCACTGGTTTCATTTTTGTGTGGTATTTCAGCATGGTTATAATTTCTCTGTAATATAAAGGAAAAGCCTCAAAGCATGTTATTTTATACCAGAATCAGGTATTTCTATATTGCTTCAAGTTTCATGCTCACCGAACACGAATCATCTAATTTGATGACTTCTTTGATCCTATCAAGAATTCGAACATATCCATCAGCATCCACGAGCGCCACGTCCTCAGTGTTGTACCAGCCATCATCATCAATGACTTTTCGGGTTGCTGTGGGGTTGTTTAGGTACCCCTTCATCATCTGAGAAGAAAGTTTGATAACTCCAGTAAGCCGCATGAATATTGGGGATTGAGATTTTAGCGATTAAAATAACGTAACGTAACAAGATGAAGCTGTTGGTACAAAAACTACGTCGCAATTTATTTGTTGAATAGAATCTAGTTTTGATAATTCCTTATTTCATATAACTAGAACTTCCTTTACTGATGAACCTCTTTTGGTTGTTGGCTAACAGGGGCTACTTTTCTGTCAGGTTTCTTAGAAATTTTTCAAAATGAAACAAGAAATCATTTTACATACGAACGTTATCAGCAATGTCATTGCTGGAACTTACCCAAAATCTTAAGCNAGTATCTTGCCTTCGTCGTCCAGCACCTTCGCAGACACGCCTGTGCAAATCTTTCCCGTGAAGCCGACTTTCCCACCTCCGACTGGATCCGCGGCAATCACACCAGCCTCAGAAGAGCCGTACACTACAGTCCAAATAAGATAATTAGCGATTGCGACATTCTCCGACCAATTTAATTTTTTTCTTCTGGTAGAAGTAACGAGGGAATTATGAGCGTTGAACTAGAACATGAGGTTATGTGAATTACATTCAACAGTAAATAAACATTTATTTCAGGTAGCGAAAATAGCAAACTACGATGAAAACTTGAATTGAATACATCTGTCGTCTCCAGCTGAAATTTTTAATGGATCTAAACGAATCAAAACCTGATGAATTGAAAAATTGTTCATAAAAACCATGAAGAATTCACAAGCTAAAAGTTTCATTTTTTTCAAATGGCAGAATAGTTCTTCAAGATATGGGGCTTCAAATCATTGAGAATCGATGGATTTCAACGGACATACATTTTTGCAGAGAGACATCCGCCAATAACTTGTGCACGGCCTCGACGTGGGCTGTAGGGATAGCTGCTCCACTAACCACAACGTGCCGGAAGGTCTTTTGGAGATCCGGCCGCTCTTCGCCCAATCGTATCAATAAGGGTATATTCGGAGTCACAAGAACAACCATGTTTGTCTGCTCGCAGGTAAAAGATCATTAATGATATACAGGAACACAACATTTCCTACACATGCGGTTGCTTAATCCCAATTGAAAATCAAGGACGTGTCGCCGGTGAATTAAGGACGAGACAGTCGATCAAGTATGAATTAAAGGCGAATCGGCCGGCTCGGCCTTATAACTCCCTCTCCGCGCTTATAACTACGTACGGTCGAACTTGGACGTGATATTTTAGGGCGGCCAGTTATGAATTAAGGGAGCAACATTTTCAGTTGGTTAATGGCCGTAACATTTGAGGACGGCCATGAGTTGTTTAAAGGAACGCAAATGTCGTTGAATTATCGTCGTATAAAGGACGGACTTCGCCATGAATCGTGTGTTTTGAAATTGTAGCGTTCGCTGTATCAAACTTGAAACTATTCGTCGAATATTTTATTTAATATTCATCTTTCTCCAAAAACGTTCACAAGAAAGTAAAAGAACAGTTTACTGTGAAGTACAGTAAAACCATTTGGTGCGTTTACTTAATTTCATTTATGTACTCGTACTGTACCATTGTTATGGGTATGTTTTTATTTCATTATTCAATACCAGACAAGTCAAACATATTACTACGGTCCCCACAATCTCTCTCTTAGAAGAAAAGTGATACCTACTGAGAGGTCATGAATATTAATTTTCATCAACGCAATATTCTAAATTGAGAAATGCCATTCTAGAATGAAACCAATTTGATCGCTTTAAATTTCTAAATTCATTATGAAAAATTTATTTACAATTCGGAAATTCCTAAAATGAAAAGTGACGAAAAAAAAATGGATGAAGTGCAAATCATAGTGATTCAAATTATACCTAAGATCATTCATTCAAGAAGAACATGATTTCAAACAGTGCTAAGCGAAAACGTATTTTATAATGATAGTTTCTAATAGCAACTTTTCTGATGATAACCGCTGTTGTTTCCCAGACAAAATATCGCATAAGTAGGATTTGCATCCAGAGATTCCAAATGATTTGGGGCCGAAATTTTCCGGTCCGGGAATTCGTTTTTTCCCGGGAATTAATATTATTGAAATTAATATTATTGCAATTTACATCATTACACAGTAAAGTCTACACTATATCAACACTATTGTATGAGAATATAAATTTCTGCTAAACATCAATCAATAACTCGAACCCGCAATCATTGCATCAGCATTTGCGTCTCACGTGAACGTGGTGTGGGTGTATGGTTCTTCCTATGTAAAGGTTACGAGTCCGCACGTGTTGTCAGTGACTTCAATTATTTTGTAAATGAAGAATACGCTATTAATAATATTAACGTAAACATTTTGGTGCACTAATATTTTATTTATATTTTAATGGTGCCAACTGCTATTTTACCTTTTATGCTTTGGATTTGCAGGTAGTAAAGAATGTACTGCAATAGATACGATGGCAATGGCAGATGTTGTAGAAACTAAAGCCTTTGTGTGGCGATGCAGATCATATGATCTGTATCGCCACGATTGCATCTCAGGCTTAGTTATCGCAGCGTCAATGTTCATAAATCATAAGTTGCTTTCTTAACCTGCTAGGCTGTTATATATAAAACATTGCAAATTTTTTATGTAATTTAAAATGTAAGTAGTCATTACAGATCGTAAATTTTAAAAAAATTACTATGGTATATATGTAAAAATATAAAGAAATTCCGGGATTGCTGGGTTTTCATTTCGTCCCGGGATTGCAAACCCTAATATGAAGGTATCTGACTATTTGTCCCACATCAGCTTACATAGTTCATTGAATCACGCGGGAAGTATATATGCAAATGAACTTGATTTCACGATCAATTTTATTGTTCGGTCTTTCCAAATTAGTTTTATTTTAAATCATTGAATTTTAAGAATAAGTATACTTTAACAGTGTGACCAAATTTTAAACTTGAACCATACAAAAAAAGAATTTAGTCGTTGAGTGCGTTTCAAACATACGTCACTCACCACAGCACTTAAAACGAAAGCTAAAGATCGATTGTTATTTTTACTCAATTCAAAAGAAAGACTTCATCATCAACGAAATGTATAGAAAATACCGAGGATGTATTAAATGAAAAACATGTGTGGGGAAAATAAATTTGCTCGTAATTTTTCAAGGTTTCGATGAAAACGAGGTCGATGCACGAATAATCGAAGAAAAATCGAGGATCAATCTGAAAATTACCCTAGCCTTGCCAGGTTGAAATAGAATTTAATAACAAAAAGCGTATAATCTAATGCACCCTTACATCCATGCATGCGCACGTGAAATGTTATTGATTTTGTAAATATTTGTCTCTTAAGTATTATGTACTCTTTCAAAAATTTGTCTCGATCATTCAAACATTACAACCCGTTAGTCAATTTACCCTAAAAATTTGCCATTTGAGCTCGTGAGTTGACCAGTGAGTCCGAAACACCGGGTGCACCGCCGCCGCCGCGCTGCGGCGCTGGCTGACTGGCAGTTAATGGCTTAGTTTTGATGCGTGAGGTAATGTGACTCTGTTCTTCACAAGGACTTCGTAAAATAAGTTGTGACGAAACATTGCATGCTAAACATTTCGAGATGTTTGAACATTCATTTTGCATAGTTTGAATTTGTACGGGATCAAAATTCTGCAACAATTTAGTGTCGACCGACCGTTAGAACATCATTATAATTTTCTCGTCGGTTGACGAGCTCAATCTGAGTTCAATTTTTTAACTTAAATTGGGTATAGGGCTGCTAATCTAACAGTTTTGAAAGTAGAGCAGTGGTATTTATTTCAAAGCACTCAGGATAGATTGATGAGAAAGTTAACTGAGAACAATTTACAGGACAGTTTACAATCACTTTATTCATTTTCAATTTCTGTTCATGAACATTGGAAGCTAGAAGACGATAGAGTTATTTTAAGAACTCGATTCAAATAGTTCTAGTGGAGAGTTTGATCAATAACAGCATAATCAGCAATATTTTTCGCTATGTTTACGGGGAATTTGGTAAGTAGTCTTTCCTCATGATTTGTTACATATTCTTGAATGATCTTAGTGACTTTTCTGGCCTAATTATTTTTGGGTTATTAACAATTGAACAAGCCCTATAGTTTTTTAATATCGTTTTTGAGTTGGTAAAATTGGATCATGAAATTATTTATCTTTGTAGTTTTTACCTGATTTGTTTAAAAGATTCTAAACCCTGTATACACTGCTTGTGATGATTTCCTACCACGAGTCAGTGTATGAAATGGGAGGCGCTGTCTTATATTTAAAACATCTGAAGGAATACGGGATATTGTCTCGTTTTTTGCATAATTGTAAGAGCGTTTATCAGATAACAATAGTTTGGAATTTATTTAATTTTAGTAGTGGTATACCGATGTATCATCGGTATCGGCCAAATTCGGCCGATACTTTCCAATTATACGTATAATCATAAAAATGAAGGTCATAAATTATGAAAATTAGAGTATAATCAAATAAAGAGCCTTTTCACACCGAATAAATTTGTTAGCTGTTGAATTACAGCGTTTAATCCGGCCCGCTAACGGAATTCACCAATTAGAATTTACGATGAGTCACGTACGGTCAGTAAGTGAAAGCTATGCAGCATGAATAGTTAAACACAGTAGAGACATAGAGACATAGAATTATTATACTTTTACAACTGACGCCTAGAGAGTTTGGCCCAATTTCCATTCCTTAAAATAAATGATAGGCTAACAAAAATCAATTCAATTAAGTTGAAGGTGCATTTTAAAGTTTTTACAAATTTAATATAGAACTAGCAGAAAATTCTGTTTTAATTAGCTTGTAAATCGTCAAATGTTACGAAGCTAATGATTTCATTTTAATTTAGCATGTAAATCGCCGTACATTACAAATCTTGTATTTTTTTTATTCTAAGATGTTTGGAAAATTCGTGAACAATCTCATAGTTGGTTCCGTGTTTCCGGGTCTTTTCGGTTTCGGGGCCTTTCGAATTTGAACGTTTTCTTTTCCCCAAAGTGTATTTTGGTGTGAAAAATCGGAAAATGATAACTATTTTGTGGAGAAATTATTCAACAAACTGTTTTTGTTTGAAATAGAATTATTGAAAAGCCAATCCTCATCCAGCCAGGAGGAAATGTACCATTCATTTAATCAAAAATACATTCCTTGAACAAATTAAAACGATTCAGAGATTCATTTAAACTTGTTTGAGATTATCTTTTGGAAAGCGTGACCTGTAATGTGACCTTGCCTTTGTATGTGATCAGCATTTTTAACGAAATTCAAGACGAAAAATTCTCATCGAAAATAATGGAAAATTGTTCCGGTCATCCGGCTTTGGTAGGGGTCATTAAAAAACGGAATAAAATGTGATAAATTCCCTTGGGTAAATGGTTTTAAATGTTTACATTTTTTACAGGCTTATGAATATGGATTTAAAAAAAAGTTTTTCAGGCATTTTCTTTCAGGATAATAAGTGGCAAGTTGTTCCTTCGATTTTGATATTTTGTGAAGGTCGTGAAAACAAAGTATGGTGGCCATCTGAAGGAAATGTTACTGAAATTGCCCGAAAGAAAACTGCTGCAGAGGCAAGCTGGCGTCATTTCATTTTCAAAAATATGGCAGTCACATCAAGTATATATTTTACCTGTGTGTGAATAACTTTTCTTTGTGTTTTGTTTATTTTGTAATAAGCACATATCGTATATTTCATTGTATTCAATCATTTAAGTTTTAACTTTATTATGTGCATATTGAGTGAAGAGTTAGTGGGGTTATTGAACGCAGTTCAAGATTGTTTGAGTAGTCGAATAGGACTACTAAAAAATCAATGTAAGGGGAATAGACTATGCTAAGGTATACGCTACAAAGGTAAAAATATACTGATCTCAAGCAGTCTTATTGTTAATTGGAGTTTCAAAGTGGAAGCGAGGGACTGTAGTAGTGTGAAGACGAGGTAAGAGATTTTTTGTCTGCGGCGAACTTGTCGTTCCCCCACCTCCTGTAATTGGGTAAATGGTGCACAAATTATGCTGTTCATATATGTTGCGAAAACTTTGCTGATACTCGAATTAAAAATCGTTGTGCTAGTTGAACTCTTTAATTTACTCAAACCACGAATGTTATCATTTCATGGCCACACTTTCCAATGTCTTGTACGTTTTCTGCCGAGTGGATTGAGAAAAATTATTTAATACTGGTCTCTCCTGACAGATAGCTATGAAAAAGCTGAAAGGCTGATGCTTGGTGAAGCATCTGCTGCGGAATCTGAAGGGGGACTTACTAGTCCAAATCTGCTATTGATGGAGCAGAAAAGGCGCTCGGATCCAGATCGAACGCCAGGGAGAAATTGATCATTTCGAGAGAGTCCTGGGTTTCTTCATAGCCAGCGGTTACCCAGGTCACCATTGGTGAATCAAATCAGAAGAAGTCCTCGAATCAATCCTACAAAGAGTGAAGTGACGAGGCGAAACTTGACTGCTGCATTTAACGCATCAGGTACAGAACGTTCGAGATATAGTGTTTTTTTATCACTCGTGTTGCTGCACTCTAAAATGCCCTTTTTGCGGTATCTAATAACATGTGCGTAATATCGCATTGTTCTAATTCATTCGAACCTGTTTCAGATGATTTCTCCAATTTTGTTGCTTTCTCAGTATGGTTGGAATTGGAATAATATTTTTCCGATACTTTAATCAACGACGAGGATAGAGCGTGTCGAGCTTTAAAGTACTGAGGCATCAATGACAGTAATACGTAATGGTTTATATATAAACGCATATAAATAGAATATTACAACGACTTCCATTCGTGGTTACAAGTTCAATTTCTATTATAGTTTTCTTGCGATCGTAATTGTTGAATAAAATCCAACATTGCAAAACAGCAACCTACTCAATATTTAACTGTGCCGTTAACCATATCATAAACTTTAAATTGACCGTTAACATTAAAGAGTTTCCCTTTTATTCAATTGAACATAACATGACTTGTCATAACTCCCCCTAACAGAGCTGAAATCAACCTTGCTCTGCATGTGCGCCGCTTGCAATATAAAAACACATGAAAATGTCTAGCTGTAAGCCTCAATTTCCAAAATTTTAATTTAGAGATTACGTTTTAAGGAGTCATCCACGCTACCACCTATAGGAGTGGAATTGTTTAACTTCTGCGGGAAATTTGGTAAAACTATTATTGTAAAGATGCTAAGGAGATTTAAAGAAGTTTGCCCATCAGGAAAAATATGCTACGCTTTCTTACTTTGACTCATCTGGAAATATCTCACTCACGCGTTTTTACTTTCGAATTCATCGAATTCATCCGAGCACCTGGAGCGAGGCTCTCAATCTGTCTCAATTGTGACAACTGATGAATTCGTTCCCAACGTAAACCGGTGACAATTACTTTCAGATGACGTTTCGTTTTCATTGACACGTGAACTTCCGTTTATTTGTTTAGTTTATGAGTTCTTGCATCAAAAAGAAATCCATTACTGTGCAAGTTGAGTGCTAATTTTTTTCGTGAATTTTTAGGTACGGAATGTATTGGGAGGATTTTCTATTGCTATAAAAATTTTTCTTCAACAAAGCTCGAAAGGAATATGATGAAATAGTTTCTTGTCGATGCATGCGATAAAACTATGGAAAAATAAAAGTAATAAATCTCTTATTTTGCATTTTTCTGTAAGTTGTGAAAGCTGTGTGTGCAAGTTCATACTTTGCACCATCGCAAGTGTTTGTTTTACCATTGACTAAATCGGTTGAAGAGCTCTGCCATGGAATGTGATTCTGTTTTCATCAATGGCGTTCGATTTTCCGTCAAAAATTAAGTAAATCCTGGGAATAGTTGTATGTCAATTAATAGAAATGCAATCTTCTCAGGGAACTCACCAAGGACATCTAGTTCTATGGCACTACCAGGGACAATGCAAATGCATTTTGAATTATTTCATAACTTAATTTGTCCAAATATGGTGCACATCTTCTCTCTTCAAATTAAGCATTTTAATTTCCATGCTCGTTACTGCAGATATTTCTTTGAAATGACACAATAACTGTACTTGTGTTTCTGGTTTTGAGAACCATGATGTACTTATGCACATCATTTCAGTTATCTTACGTGACTGCCATAAGACCTCTTAAATAATATTTATGAATATACTATAGTTTAGAATTCTATCCTTCTTTTGATTTCCAGTTCTGTTGCGTCGCCAAAAAATCGGAAATAGCTGTCATTCAGAGTCAACTCGATCGCATAGAGGGCAAAGTTAAGATTTTAAAATGATCAAGTTGCTGGGATCGCCTTGCTCCTGAAGGAGCATCTTCACTCAAAAAAACCTACCAACGCAACACCACCTCGAGGATTCACGCCTGCGACTTCAATGGAAGAGCTGGACTGCACACTTCAGCGCGAAGATCTTGTAAGTTTTACTGTAACCAAGTAGTTGTTAATATATCCCTCAATTTATTTTAAATTTTCATTTAAATATTTCGTTATGATGGGAAGTAGGTACGAAATAAATGAGTAATGCGAAATTGGAACTTTAGTTGAAAACCTCAAATTTTTAAATATGTCTTACAGTTTCCTGCTCTCAAATTTCCAGGTTCCATATCTGATGGCCGCCATGGAAGCAAACCTTAGTCGCACAGTGACATCGATGATGAAGATCTTGATCGCGAGAAACCTAGCGACAGAATTCTCCATGACAAGTTTAGGCGCGCACAGACAGAGGACCAAAATAAAGTTGGACAACTCCGTCGCTTGTGCAGTAATCGTAAGTGAGTAACCATGATGTCATGAGCCCAAGGGTATTGTTACAGAAAACATTAATAGTTGCAAATCTTGTTCACAACATCTTGATTGTTTATAACACTTTGACTGCGATGTGCGCCACCGGTGGTACACGGAGGTAATTTTCATTATGCTGCTGACCAACCAGTTGTCGCAAACTCAATTTTCATAAATACTTAATCAAAGCTAAATGAAGGCACGATCCAGTTCATATTTGGTATTTTCAAAATAGTTTACTAAAAATGACTTTAAATTTGAGTTATGTGTTGAACTTAATATTTAGTTGCGGCAGTCAAAGTGTTAATTCAAGTACGTAAAATAGAAGAGTATAGGATACAGTCTGCCATAATTTGTTGCGCACGACATTCTTCATATTTTTTCCCTTGCTCAAAGGTTATCCACTCAGAAAGCTCTCAAAGGTAAGCTCTCCTGAATAGCGTTCCATGAAGTTTCATCAGGATAAGCTTTACAATCTCATGGGGGCGCACAGATAACAAATTTTGTGCCAAATTTTCATCGTTTCATGAACAACTTGAGTCACCCACTGCTCACAGTAAGGCTCTAAGGCCCTTTTTGAAGAGACGACGACGTGCTGTATCTATCATCTATCATACTTATTAGTCATCAACCTTCAGTTGCGAGGGAAATTCAGCGCATTCACATGAATTTCGGACATGACTTCATGAGTACATGTTTTAACACTTTTACCTCAATTGGTTGAACTGAAGTTAAATGTCCAACTGAAATTTGAAGTTAATAAAAGTTAGCAATTTTGAAAATAGCAAACATAAACTGGATCTTGCCTTCATTTTGTTTTAATTCAGTATTCATTAGAAATGGAGTTTGTGACTACTGGTCACCGTCGGTCAGCAGCATTATGAAAATCCTCTCCTTGGCGTTACGCTCAAAGTGTTGCTGGATAGTTTTACTGCTAGTTGTCTTTTGGAGCGATACTAGGTGTAAACTGTTAGTAAATGGGGGATGAGGGGGATGAGAGGAGTACTGGATACGGGTATTATCCCGATGATTTACGATGATTTACCAAGTTCACTGCTCACGTAGCAGTGAAAGTATAATTGTAAATGTATTTTAAATACAAATGTTTGAGAATATAATTATAACGAGAGGTTAGTAATAAATAAGAATGGTTTTTAACTATTATAACACAAGTAATTCGATCTTTTTTCTTTTACAGAGTTTCTTTACTAGCCAATACATTCTAATTCAAATAAGTAAAGCTACTGACATGTTATCTAAAATGAAGGTTAAACTTTGCAAACCTATTGCTGTGAGAAGCATTTATCTTTACTAAAATTTGAATTATGAAAAGGTTCAATAAAAAAACAGCTCCGCACCATAAAACCCGAAGTTTTTCTAGCACTAGTTTTTTAACTGGTTGGTGTAAAAATTACCATTCCTTAATTAATAAGAACTGTTTGCAGTATTACAAAATATCAGAAAGCTGTATTAAATGTCTTTCGTACTCTGAATTTTCATTTGTTGGATTGTAATCCTATACTTGACAAATAACCAAGTTTTTTGGCACAGGATCGCCTGACTGGGATTGAGGTAGAGGCAGGAGACCCGTCACTTCTCTTCCAGCATCTGAAAATCATGCACAAACCTGTGGGGATCCACTGTCAGTGTCAGAGTTTTCGGGAATTCATTAGCCATTCTCTATGTTGGAGTAGTAAATGTTCTCATAGAGACAACCTCGGGGCATGCAACTATTGTATCCATGTGAACTAGCGCTATTGTCTCTATAGAAACTAGCGCTATTGTATCAATGGGAATTAGATTTGTGAGCACGAGCAGAAGGTTAGGCAGGCCTTCCATTAGTTGTAATAATAGAGCCAAATGTTTTGTTACGGAACATCTTTTCCCAGTTCACTTGAGACTCTTTTTCAGATTTTTTTACTTTCTTCTCCAACTTTTATCCCATTTCATAAATTTCTTCCTATCATGTTGTGCCTGTGCACAAGGTTTGTAGACGCGCTTCGGTTATGTAGATTCTCTGTTTCCTTTAACTAGCTTAGATTCTAATTCACGCTTCGAAATTCTTCGAATAAAGGATTTTTTTTCAATCGATTATTTTATTTATACCTAGCTTAGTCATTGAAAATTTGGCTACGCTCAGCGAATGTACAGGGAGTACCAGGTTTAAGGCATTTCGACTTTCGGCAACTCGCTGTTACGAACGAGTGTCCATGGGCCCTAGTAATACATGTTCCGTTTTACAGCGATCCGTTCGTAGCTACGAAGAGCGCAAAGAACTAGTTTTTTTTATCACGCGGCTGAATACATCTAGTGCTGCGGATAAACTGGTTTATGTAAATTTTCTCATCATTAGTTAGCATAATTTATGTGTGTAAGGGCATGTTTCTGTGGTGTATAGGCCTAAGTTCCGACTTGTGTACCAAACCGGTTTACAAAAGTCCGTATGAACGGAACGCGTTCGTAAGCCGAAGACCTTAATATATATACATATAAATATATATATACATATAGAGAGAGATAATTCGCTGCTGGCATCATTGAATAAGATGATTTAAAAAAACTCTCGGCCGAGCACAAGCGAGATTATTGCCTCTGAACGATCCTCAAATATATACTAAATATCTCGGCCGTGCTCGGCCGAGAGTTTTTTTTTAACGGCAAATTTAAGGATGGCCAGCCGCAAATTATGTACGTATCGCCGGCGAAATCAGACGAGCAGGGACGTAGGATGCACGATCATCGCGGTTGGCCGCCGACGTATTTGGGTCAAAAAGTTCGTCCGTGGACATTTCGCCTACGATGCGGAGGCGATTTACCGATGATACGTCCCTTAGGTTCTCCCTTGCCCGGCTATAACACATCGGCGATACGTCCTCGATTTTCAATTGGGATGTGCGATTTTGTTCATTAATTCCATAGTCTCGTAAATCTACAGATGAAATATAAATTTCATATAAGAGGAAACTGTGCCCAATCTTGTAAACTAGAATGCAATAATATGTGTCAATATCACGACTTGAAAAAGTATAATAGTCTATTTCAGTTGTTCCTTGTACTGAATTTACACAGAAGTCCGAGTTAGATAACTATGAGTACACGTACATGTTTATTTTCGATTCCTTTTTTTCAGCCATATTTATGAAATAATGGTGTTACGAACGGCAAACTTGCGTGTGCTTAACAATGGTCAGAAGTTAAATAATACTCAAAAAATCTATCGAATGCTAATTTTGTAGAATGTGAGGTGCTATCGTCAGGCCATGAAGAAAATCGCACTGGGACCTGAAAGTTCTCCTCACCACCAATGCACAGTATACAATTGTTTATTGTTAGTGGAAAGGTTGACAAGACCAGATAGGAAAATTTTTAAAGTGAGTACTCGAATAAGAAAATGTTCTGTAAGAGTACTATAAGACTGAATGAGTACTGTAAGAAAATGCTCAAATCAAATAAATTGAGTGATCGGGTACCTTGTGTCTCTCGATGTCCACTATGAAGGCACTTTCATCCAGCTGCTTGATGATCAAACACGCTCCAAACAGAAGTCCAGGTAAAAATCCACACATCAATCCATAACCCAGGCCAAAGTCTCGGACCAGAAGTGAACGAGTCTGCTCAATATCTTAAAAAACAAGATATTTCAACTTATAAAACACACTTATTGATATATCATAGATTCAGTTGATGAAAAATGTAATTTCCAGCAAACGGAATAATTCTAAACTCCTAAACTTTAATTTCTTTGGTGGAAGTTTTATTGTAAAAACATAGATAAGTAATTAACGCTATCAATGAAGGTAATAGAGAAGAAATGTCTTGACCCCATTCGACAAAAACGTTTTGAGCCTCAAATTGTTATGAACTACCAATCTGCGAATAAATGAACAGCTAAAGTTGATAAATAATTAGAAGTCCCCTCTGACAGGCGAAGACTAAAAACAAGTGGAACACAAGAAACAGAAAATTAAATTCTATTGCTTTATCATTATCATTAGGTAAGACTCATCACATTATACGTGGGAACATTTTTTTCATTTTTCAGTGAAGACTTTTTCTAACATCATTCATTTCTCGGATTAATTTGAATTCAGGCGGTAAACAAAACTTTCAAGAACAAAGGGTATTTTCATTGTTTTCGAAGCTAGCAATTTGTATAGGCGACTTACAGTAACTAATTTCAGGAGTCATTCTTAGTTTGGAGCTCAGTTTAATTGCGGAAAAACGGTCCAGAGTAATAACTTCTATCACATTCCGTAATGAAATATCATAAAATCTTCTTCTGGAAGAAAATATTTAGTGATTTTGCCCATCATCATTACGTTTGAAATGACGTCATCAACTTTTCAATTGTTAATAACCCCAAAATTAAAAACTGTCACCTAGGACACGAATTTTAGGTTTTAAAAAATTAAGGGTAACTTTTCGAACATTTATTTCAAGAACAACAGTTCAAAGTTAAATTTCAACTCAAAAAAAAGCGAGAAGAAAATTGCCGCTGTAAAACAGAAAACGAAGAACAGAAATTACTAGGCTCTACCGTTTCAAAATTTCTAATCCTATTGTCCACCAAGTCAGACAATCAGAAGAGAAAGCTTCTTCTTCCTCAAAGCTGCAATCGCAAGTACGGAAGATTTTCAACACGAAACCTGAAATGTTACAAAGAGCACAAAACCGTGATAACACTGTGCACCAAATTTCAGGCAAAGAAAAGCATACGTTGTGTAAGACCTGTTTCGGGTTTGAAAAATGTACTGATTCAGAATCTGACCTTTATTTCTTCAGCTTAGGCACCATTTTCCAGTACCATGATCTAAATGTTATTATTTTTACTACATGTAAATGAAAAATACACCCCTGTCAATTTAAACAACATTTTTCTTTCTAAGTCTCTTTTGTGGAATGTGATCTTCTCTTTTTATATTCCAGCAGTAGTCAGCCCACATGCCAGAGTTCAATTTTAATTTTAATAATTTTTAGTTCATTACTGAAATATCGTGTTGGAATTTCTTGACGTAGGAGCGCTTGTGTTGAAGTGCTTGCACTTCTCTGAAGAATGAGAAGCAGTAGACATCTACATTGTGCAACGAGGTTGAGTGTTGCCAGGGGTTAAGATTTTTGTATTGGATTGCAGAGCAGCAGTGTTCACCGTGTGCTATCACTGGGTTGAGAACGTAAGAAAAAGCTGCTCGGCTGAGAGCGCAGCACAACTTAAGCTGCATGATCTGTTGGCCTTGTTTCCATGCTGTTGGTTCGCCCGAGGTGCAAGCTTAGAGTACAGTATTCGCACGAGCAGCTCATTCTCAATCTGTAGTGTGGGCTAGAAGGGGGGAACTGGGCTCGAGTTTTTGCACATGACAGTGGTAAGTCGATGCCCATGGTGGTAGGTCGATGTGTGATATTCGTACGGATAGCTAGCTGCTAGGTTGTGGAGGCTAGTCACGGAACCACTACACAAAAACATTTTTCCTTTTTAACTGTTTGAGTCCGCAACGCCTCAGAGCTTCTAACGCGTAACCACCTCATGTCAGGGCTCGTCATTGGTTATGAGGTGTTTAGACTTTGTATTCTCATGATTGATATTCTTGTTTTAGCTATGCGGTTTTCTCGTCGTAGGGTGAGAATTTTCAGCTGCTTCTACTCACCATCTGTTAAGTCACTCCGGGCACTTCCTGGTCACACTAGAGTCACGAGTTTTCATGGTTTCTCAAAGGCCGGTTAAATTACTCGGATATTTAGTGACGTCATTCGTAACTTCAATACTTTTTGCTCTCAGATAATGAAACGATATTCATTTTAAACATTTGACGCAGATAAGGTAGAGAAATATGACCGTCAATATACATCGAAGTTCAATGAAATCACTCGAAGTTAAAACTTAATGGAATTCTACACGCCCAGAACGAAGCACAACCGCTTGTGTAGCGTGAAAAATGAAAATTTCAGTTCTAATTCGATAGAATCATTAAAAGGTTTATAATGATACCATTTTTCTCGTGCAGTAACACAATATGTTCACAAATTCTACTGTCATGGATTTTCATTCGTAATTTTTTTGGAACAAGTCGGCCAAGACGAGTAGCATGTCATGAACGTTAAAAGTGATTAGACCATGAAGAAAGATGATAATAATAATTTTGAAAACATGCTATCTATTTTCAGACTTAATGGACACTCTTTAGAAGATTCGTAATTTTAGACCCAAAACTCCTTTTATAGCGTCTAAAGTTACGCTTTTGAAGTGCGTAGGTATTTGACACATGAGAATCTTCCCTTGCTTTACAAATCCAAAACAGCGTAGAGGAGGCTGTCTTGGGATGTAATGACCTTGATGTAAGCGCGTACGGAGTACGCGCTTACATTTTCCCAAGTGTTACTGGTAAATTTCAATTTTTGAGCATGAGAGAATACTCGAAACATTCAATTTTGCTGTTTTACTTACAATTTTTACTTCGAGTAAATGTTTAATACGGTATTTTTAGTTCTCTTCTTATTACTTGAGATCAGGAAACCTCCCGAGAACTTTTTTGCTCATAATTTCAACTATTCCTGCTTACATGGAGGTGACAGCATGTCTCTGAATTAGTCCCATAGCTAATTCATCTGAACTGAGCTCTTGAGGAAACTACTGTTATAGAAGTAGACAAGTACTCGCTCACCTTCAGCTGTCTCAGACCGCGGATAGAAATGAGGATGCACAAGCGCCTGCACATGAGCGATCAGGGAGTTGTGGGTGTGCTCAACGCTTTTTGGGAAGCCTGTTGTCCCACTCGTGTAGATGAGATGAGAGGATTCTTCTCCTGAAAGCTGGAAGTAAATTTCGTACGACCTCAACCACAATATGCATTTTATGCACGTAAGCTTCAGGCTCAATTAATTTTTAAGTTATAAAAAACATCATTTTCTGAAATTCAAATGAACTACATTTATGTTAACAAGAACGTCAAATTGGGTAATCAAAAAACTATAATTGGAAAGAAAGATTATGATTATGCTTTAAAGCAATAGAGAAAAGAACATGGCAACAGGAACAGGTTGTGTAGCCTATTCTCAGGTTAGTACCCGAGTTCCACACCGAAAGGCACCAATCAAGCACAGGCACAAAAGTTTAAGTTGGTAAGAAATACACACTCCCATTCAGAGGCAGCAATATTCTTGCTCAAGCACGAATACTTTCGTATGAATAGCAGACAGCGGTCGTTTCAATAATGAGAGGCTCCACGCGCATAATCAATCATATTATATTCATTACATCATATTTTTTGTGCCACAATAACTATATTTTTGAGTAAGACGCTATTATTGCATGATCACTGGGTACTGAGGCTTGTGCGAATATTGAAGCTTGCAAATGGGTTTCTTAGGTGCCTGTGGGTGAACCCAAGAATGGGCTTCTTGGTTCGTTTCAGTTGTCACATTACATTCTGCCCCTCCCCACTCCTCTTTCACTCCGGGGAACTGCATGAGGACTGAATTGCACAGTGAGTTGATGATTTTCACGTTGAATATTCAGCATGTATTATAAATAAAAGAGAAAAGAAAGTCGCTTTTAAATTAAACACTTTTATTAGAATAGTCAAATACTAAAAAAAGAACGTTTCGACCCGTGAGGTTATTTTCAATTTCTGTCGGTAGAAAATCATAAATTCAGTGAAATTTCAAGTAAAATGTTAGACAACGAAAAAAAGGAAGAGTAGTATCATACTAAAAACCAACAAATACAACCTAAACTAGGTGAAGAGGGAAAAGCGGACTGACTCATTTAAAACTGATTTTGTCGTCTCAATATACAGCGATTCTAAAATACAAAAATTTATAATACCAGAAGTAGATGCAATTACTTTCAAATCGGTTAAGCGCACTGGAAGATCACACTTCTCTGCACGAGAACGAATGGTAGAATGGGATGGCATAGAGAGGAGGCCTGTTCTAAAACTCCCACCAGCATGCTCTGCAACGCGAATATTGAGGGCCCGTTTAGTTGAGCCCGCGTACTCAGACGCATAATGTGCGCAATAATATTTGTAAACAACGGATTGTAGTATGCCTTTGGGAGTTTTATCTTTATAATTGAAATAGTACCCTATTTTAGATACATTGATCATTATATTTTTGAGATCTATTTGCATGAAATGTTTAGATAATAGTGCAATGAAATTGATTAGAAAGTATATATACAGTAGTAGTAGTAGTAGTAGTAACATGGGTTTGCTAGTATATATGTATACATATATTTCGTTAGGTATGTTAGGTAAAGCTGCGACGTGAACAAAAATTGGAATGTTTGATTACGTTATTCAGAAAAACCGTTAGGACGTAAGGGCGAGTTTGCTTTGCAATTGCCTAGAGAATTTAGGACCAGAAGGTCGAGTTTGGACTGTTCGGGAAAACCGTTGGAGCAAAAGCGTAAGCGGCGTGGGAACAAGCGAGCTTTCTTCGAGAACAGCGAGGTGCGAAGGATAGCTGTGAGGCGTGAATCAAAGGCAGAGGGTCTCCGCTTCATGTGGCCAATGAGAGCCCACGAAAGTACCGCGAAGAAGGTGTGTCAGAGGCATGTGAGTGCTTTTATTAACCAATCGGAGTACGATTCACCAACACAAGGAAGAACATTCCAGAAGCTTCTAGAAAACAACAAGGAAAGTCTATAAATGCAGAGCTCAAGAATCGCAAGGGGTCTTTTTCACTGAGTTACGCAACAAGAAGCATACGAAATTAGTGTGCGTAAACGAAGCACCCAACCCGTCGCCGGGTGCGTTGCACGAGAGTAACTAAAATTTAACATCTCGGTGAAGTGAACAACATCGAAGCTTCAAGAGTTTAGCGTTGTGTTCCCAACAGTTACCGACGTGCCAATTGCACCAGAAATCAGCATCAGCTTCGCAGCAGGTGATTGCCAAGCGCAAGAGGCATGTCAACAATTCCACCGGAAGCATGCAAAATTTTTTCTACGTCAATCCAAAGCTCGCAAGCAACTCCAGCATGCCAATAGGAACCGCGCAACCACGAAGTCTGCAGCAATGCGGAATCGACTTGCGAGATCTACAGCAATCAAGCCCCTCAGCGCTCCAAGGAATGATAGGCTATGCAAGATTCCAAAATTTTTCTCGGGCAAAGAGCGAGCGCGTGGAGGACTGGACACAGCAACGCCTGTAAGATGGAGTACGAGAAGCACCACCGCGATAGTCGTCGTATCTCAGAAGAGCGGGTGGAATTGAAATGAAATTGCGAACTTATCACGTAGTGTGCACAAGTTTAAGTTCGAAAACAAAGTAGCACATTGAACAGTGCCTTGAAATAGCGTCTATCGAAAGAGTGCCATCTATAAATTTGATTTTGTGTTAAATTGTCAAGGGGATTTTGTTTTCTTTAGCCTCAGTGTGTTCAATGTGACGCAAATTTTGACAAGGGCACTACGTTGGGAGCCGTGCGAAGCACGCTGAATTGTAGTGCCTTGTGGTGAGTTAAAGGTTGACTGTTCTTGCGTTATCCTCATGTCGTACTTCATGATTCTCTTGGGTGTGTCATAATTTCTTGTGCAACATTAAATTTCGTGCTCCTTCACCGACGCTTATTATAATTCGCTGGGTGCATTTCTCTCATTTGGTGTGCCATTTCATATTGAATTTTTATGTTGATAATCCAATCGGGAACTTTATATTTGCATTGTCTTTTAGCATCGTTTTGTGTGCCATTTAGTTCAATTTCTCGGTGTGATCAATCTCATTCATTAACTCACGTGTTCAATACGTAGCCATAAATAAAGCCATACCCATTTATCCTTATTAGTAAAATATCTAAGAACTTGGTATTCACCAAATCAATTTTTTTTCCAGGTTAAAGAAATTTTTAGAACTTTCCAGTCAACGTTAGTAACCTCTATTTTGAACCGTAATCATTTGTCAGTTAGCACAATGACACTGTACTGGTAAGATGAACCGCCTAATGCAGAAATGGCTGATATGCATTTCGTCTTCGGTACTGCTGATGGTAATGCATGACGTGCCGCAAGAATGTACCAAGAACGTGACCCCAATAGACAGGTGCCTGTTCATCGGTTATTCACTGCTTTGCGCCGAAGAATGTGTGAGAACGGAGTTTTAGTGCAAACAGAGTGAATGCTGGTCGTCCAAGACAACTTGATCTCGATCAAGAGGACGTTGTCTTGTAAAATTTCCGTCAAAACCCCCGTACGCGCACTCGTGCCGCAGCAGCATCTATGGGAATTCAAGATCGCACTGCAATGTGGCGGATATTGAATCAGAATAATTATCATTCGCATCACTTTCAGAGAGTCCAGGGACGACCACTTCCTGCAGATTATACTCTTCAACGAACGATTCGCGCAGTGGTTTTTGAATCAGGAGTTCAGGAGTGTCATGAAAAGTCTTGTTTATGAAACACCTGTCGAGTCGGAAGAAAATGCTGTCGTCAGAATTGCAGTCGCTCCTGGAGATACTGAGATGCCTAGGGTCTTCGGCAACGTACGCAACTCCCTCCGACGAAGGTGTCGCACTTGTATCGGTGCTGATGGTAGACATTTTGTGCAATTACTGTAATGCGGTCCTCGCTACAAATAAATTATCTCTTGTTAATTGTGTCACCGGGCCCTTGACTTTTCTTTCGTCAGTCAGGTGGCCAAGCCTCTCAAGCCAATGGCCACGGCAACAAACCAGTAAAGTTGTGTTTCTATTTTTCTCTAGTTTCTTTTCCTCCGACGTTTATTAAAAGTTTTGGAAGTTTATAAATTTATTTGCGAACATAACATATTTACTGAATACGTAAGTTCTTTATTAGAACACTCGTTGAAAGATTGTTCAAAACATAATTGGTTGCATTGCGCAGTAAAGTCTTACAATCAAAGTCAAGTCTTACAATCTTACTATCAAAGCGGCAGCAGGAAGACGAGCCTTAGTTTTAGCGAAACTGCTACAGCGTGACGAAGGATACACAGTACAACTGCGTACACATAACTCGTCAGAGTGACTGCTAGGACGTCACTCAGGTACATAGTAATAATCGACTGGTCTTACGTGACTGCCTGTACGTGACTACCTGACGGGTCAACCGGCGCGGTGAGGTTCCAGCCGCCCGCTGTTCCAGCACCAATGCTGTCGTACAGTACGGACCACAATATTACGCATAGGAGCGCGCAGGAGAAACAGTTTGCCGAAACTGGGCAGTGAAGGACCTTGTCGTTCACAATTGGTTTTTGAATTACCCTCTTGTGTCTTAATAAACAGAGTATAGCTAATGATCAGCGTTCTTATTTTACATACCAGGTTGTTTAAAAACGAAGCATTTTTTGCACTTTTTTAATTGATGAAATAGTGCATAAATCAAAATTTTCTATTAGTAGCCGAAGTTTGTACCACCAAATTTGCAACACTCTGTATATGGACGAGAAAATGCTTACACATGGTTTCCGCAAGTTCACATTTGTAGAATTTCATTAACCTCAAATTGCATTCAAACTAGAGCTTCTAGAGAAAATCTAATTTCAGATTTGAAATCAGCTCCTAAACCTCAATCAGAATTAGTTAAAATATGCAATGCAACTCGAAGTTACTAAAAAAGTGTTCCACAGTGTTTTCATTCAGTTTTAGCAGATGTGGTCAATTGTTAACTCCAACGTTAGCGTGGGTGGAATTTATGTTTTATGGAACTTCCTTGCTTTTTGCTGTATCAGTTTAGTGACTTACCTCCTCCCTTAGAGTCTCAGAGTAATTGTTGGGGCCAAATTGGTAACGAGGCGTATTGGGCAATGTCCTGCGCGTATTGGGTCCAGGTAATTTGGAGTTCGAGAAAGATCAGTCGTTTGTGTTTCTTTTCAAATTGCATTACACTTCCGAAAGTAGAAAGATGTCTTAAGCTATGTGAGAGTTACAGTGTACAAATTGAGAAAGTACTACCTTATGGATAATGCTTAACTGGTAGGTTCTTACCTCCACAGGTGCGACGGGCGTTAAGCTTGCATCCTTCATGATTGCCTCGTACGTCGTGACGACGTTCAAGCCAGATGTGTGACTCGCTGCAACGTCTCCCATGACCACTACGGGTATTTGGCGGCCTAACTTCTCCAGCGCTTCCTTCAAGCGGGGCAGAAACTCGGTCGAAGCAACGATCAATGTCGCACCGCAGTTTTCGATTTGGGCTTCTAGTTCCCCTGAAAAAAAAAATTAGGATTATTAAGCACAGTAATCAAAAGTGTGAGTACGGACTGGAAGTTCAATAATTTTTCTTATTCAGAATGAAAAATGATTTTACAATTTTAGCAACTTACTCGCTCCGAATTGAACACCGAGTGCAGCATACACAGCCCCGACAGCCATAGTCCCCAGGTGCACGACAGCCACCTCCACGGAGCAGAGAGCGAACCTGGCCACCACGGGTGGCTGGTGAGCGTCACCCCGGTAGCGAGTGAGCCACGCCCCCCACCTGCCCACCACTTCTTGCAGCTCTCCGTACGTCAGGGTTTTGCCCGTGTAGCCGCACTCCTGATGAAGAAATGAAATTAGTTTCTTGATAAAGTATTGATAAGAATTTACATTTGATGAAACTGTTTGATTCGTGAGTGAATAAAGATGGCAATGAAGTCTTGTTCTCAATAAATTTCAGTGTTAGTTGATGGATCAATTGCTAAACATTGAGTGTATTCTAAATGCATTTATTATGATTTGTAAAAAGTGGGCTTTTCGCGAATATTTAAGTAGGTATTTATTTTCTGTCAACACTTTTTAATTGAATTTAGTAATATCAGCTATTAATACGTTTCTACGCTAGCGTCAGATAATCAGTTCAGTTAAGCATAAATTTAGATAGATTTAATAATAAAGTGCTGTCTGATAACAAACAAGTACACAAGCGTATCTTGGACGAACTAAGAACGGTTGAAGACAACAGTCGTAGGAGTTACCCGCTATCAGGTACACTAGTGAACGTAAATATATGCTTGAAATTCATCATTTTAAAAAAAATATACTTACCAGTGCATTACGGTGTTTCCAACGGTGAGAATCCTTGAAGATAAAGCTGATAAGGTTGCCCTTCACTCTGGGCTCATCAAGTACAAGACCTTTCCAGATATTCGACATCACTAACGAATCCGGACTAAAAATGTTTATTAATTTAGTTCTTTGCAGAGCATATGCGATTTATGCTTAAAATTACGGCACTCTCGAGAGGATGTTACACCTATTTTAACCCTGCAGATACGCAGCTTTCATTACGATTAAGGTAAGAATGCTGATAATGTTAGTAACTGAATGAAATGTAATAAGGGATAAAAAATTATCAGTCACATGGAAGGACGTACATACAGCCGCCAATTAAAATGTGAGTCTTTGAGCTTAGGAAAATTCCTCTGAATACAATAGTTCTAAAATGAGTTGCTCTGGTTAAGACAACCGGCGAAGTTTATGTGTAATTTATTTACGTTTAAAGTATAAAAGTCTAAATTTTCCTGTTGGGGAAACTGGCTGCAAGTGATTTCATGTGTTCAAAAGCTATAATACACTTATATGTATATACTTACTCATTCATGCATGTGCACATCGCTCATTGACCGAATGGCAGTTTCTATTAAAAAAATCAGTGGCTGGGGAAAAATTCGCAGGAATCTATTGTTCCGAACTAAGCAGCAAACAATTCAAGAGAAAAAAGTTTTCCTATGAAATTACTCAGCCATAAATTAAGTATATTTTTATTTTGTACGAGCGCTTACTCGCACAGAACTACAAAGATTATGATATTGTAGCGTAAAGTCACTAGCCCACATAAACAGTGAAAGAATTCACTGTGAAGATTGCAAGTGGCTCGGGTAAACAATTATTTATAATTCTTCCAGAACTTTATGCTGACATCGACAATAAGACGAATAATTTACTCAGTCATTAAATGGGTCTACATTTCACTTGACAGGAATGAAGGAAATGATGAAATTTTGTTGAAAGAGGTCTAATAAACTGCATTAAAGTTGAATTTTTTCCCTCGTGGATCAATTAGCATCAGTTCGAGTCAAAATCAGGAAAATTACACCACGGTCTATCGGGAGTAAAAATATTTTCAATTCATGAGTAGAATTGGAGCTGCTGAGGTCATCTGTAGAAATACTCTGAGAAACTTGAAACATTCATCATGACCAATGTTAAACACTGTAACATCATTTCCCGATTATTTTCTGGCAAACTTGACTCCAATCCAGTTGGACAAGGAAATGTTTGGTATCTACATCACCTTGTAGTCAAATAAATCATAATTACAAGTTAAATTCATTTTTTCGTGTGCACATATTGAATTTTGAATAATTTGTCATATTTAATCTATATTACTTCTCAGACACAGTTGTTCCGAGACGTTCTTTGAAGGAATCCTTTCGCATATGTAGAAATACTTTCAATTTTGTGTCTAAATCTTAATTCTCATGTGAGCTATTCACGAAATGGAGTAAAGAACCAAAACAACGATTGGGGGAAAATGGGATTATTTCTTGAAAAATCACTTCCTCATTTTAAATCAATTATTACCAGACAAGATACGCAGGTCTCATATCACGACAGCACATTGGACTTGACTGACCGGGCAGTATCGGGTACAGGGCGTGGCCGCGTGGCGCTCTGTGGCCTTGCCTGAGCCTTGAGCTCATTCGGATTTCGGAGTCATTTGAG